>JAQGAW010000760.1:0-24580 GCA_034698025.1 Phthiracarus crinitus
GAGAGAGAGAGAGAGAGAGAGAGAGAGAGAGAGAGAGAGAGAGAGAGAGAGAGAGAGAATCAATGAACTCGAAATAACGTTTGTTCAAATGAAAGTTCGTAAAACTTTTTAATATATTTTTCATCTACAGTAACACAATAAAATGATTTTTCAATAACAAAAACCAAAATATTATTGATTTAATCATATATATTGTAATTTATATAATTTTTATTTAAAATTTTAGCGTTTTTTAAAAATTTAAATTCAATTCAAAAGAAATCTTAAACAATTTATTGATAATTCATAATTGTTTATATCAACAAAATGGCACATTTATTATTTTAATTAAGATTAGTACATAAATAAAAATTAATTCGTATAAATAAATTTAATTAAATGTTTTTCAATTAATAAGCGTAATAATTTATAATTTCAGGTTATTTTAGCTATTATTCGGTAAAAATTTTAATCCATTTATTCTCTTAACGTAGATTTTACATAATATATAATAAGTTGCGGGAATATTATTTTACATCTGGTTATTAACAATATTTTATGTTACTATCAATTTAAATTAATATATTATTCAAATAATCATTCATCTCAAAACAATGATCGTTTTTTTTAAATTTCATTATTATGATACAATTTTAATCTCTAACTTATTGTTTGACTTGATAAAATTTTAAATATTCAAAAAAAAGTAAAACATAAAATATTATTTAAAATTAATTTAATCTATATGTTTATCGACGCCCAACAAATCCAACACCTCCTAATCCTAAGCCAGGAGGTGGAGCACCACCAACAAAGCCAAATTGGGGGTTCCCTAAGGGTTGCCCAAAGTGCCCAGCCATTGATTGACCAAACGATCCATATCCATATGGACCTTTAAAAAATTATTAATTAAATTTTAATATTTAAAAGATACATTTAAAAGTATTAATACGCAAAAAACTTTGAGATGTGCTAAATATATTTGAACTCAAGTCAAAACTAAATTTTATATTCAATCAATTAATTTACATGCTTTTATGTGAAATTATTAGAATACAAAGAAAGAAATATTAAACCGATTTAATCACAGAGTTTAAGCTATTTTTAGA
The DNA here is from genome assembly GCA_034698025.1 of Phthiracarus crinitus. Taxonomy (NCBI): domain Eukaryota; kingdom Metazoa; phylum Arthropoda; class Arachnida; order Sarcoptiformes; family Phthiracaridae; genus Phthiracarus; species Phthiracarus crinitus. The sequence continues at coordinate 1,089 of JAQGAW010000760.1, forward strand.
ATGTATAACTAAGAATAAACTGATTCAGTAATACTGTCCAATATATTTGTATTAGAATTTTAAAGTACTTTTCCTGTGAGTACAAACAAATTTCGCAAACAAATTGTCAAATTAAAGCAATAAGTTTTAAGTTCAAACACTAATAAAAACGGAATCGTTATCAGAATAGCTATATTTACCATTAAAACCACTGCCACCGAAAGTGTGCGAAGGATTTGCAGTGGCAATTATACCACACGCCACTATTTGGAACGGATTATTTATAATATCTTTTCCATTATGTTGACCAGTATTATCGTTGCCATTCCAAACATCATCTGGAGCTCCATTTCCCAAACCCGTACCATCGCCTTTGTTCAATAGATTGGTGCCGTTAGTTAACGATTCTTTGTTTCCGGCGAGATCTTTGATGCGTAATTTTATTGTATTATCACTATCATTACTAATTGTTTGTCGATGCGTTACCTGTACCATTATTTTTTAATTTTTCTTTCACACGGAATAGTAAACCATCGCCAAAGTCTGGTTGTTTGCGCACTGCAACCGCTTTTCCGACAACAATTAAGCCACTGCTGTGATTACTTACACCTTAAGCGATGTAACGATACGCGACAAAGAAATTTTATATAAAAGAATCAAAGTATTTTTACAATTTTAAAATCAATATAATCATTGTATTATAGTTTATAATGAAACAGATACCGGTAATAGAATACAAAATTTCACATTCTTACCGTAATTATTTCTGCCGTAACCTCCAGCACCGCCTGTAAAATATTGAAAACAAATAATTAAATTTAAATTAAATAATTATATAGTTTTCAGTCCCAATTGATAATTGTTTTAACTTAATTATATTTTTACCCCTATATTTTATATCTATTCATATTGTAGTTATAAAGACCATTAGACAGTAAACGTATTACAAAAACTACAATTTATTTAAAAAAATGTGACACTTTCGGTAACAAATGTATATTTTTAAAGATTGTATTATTGATTAAAAAGTTTTATATATATTAATTTAATATATTATTGACATTTATCTCAATACCACAATTGTGTCATCAATGTATATAATTGTGAACATTCACACAGAGCTTTCAGCTGACTTCCAAGTAGTTTAATGCACTCATATGGAACAGTTGTGATTGTTTTAAAGTCTTATGTTAGAAAGATATCAAATCCCATATTTTGTATAAGAAACAGGTAAAATCACTGTACAGGTGAAAGGAAGGACAAACAAGGGAATACATAAGCTTCGAGAAGACTGTTCTCTCAGAAAGTAAGCTAAAAAAACTTGAAAAAACAAAAAATTAATTAATATTAACAGAAATCAAATAAATTTTCACTAATACTAAGACACAAACATTACAAATTATTGCTTAAATTAATGCATAAACCTTAGAATTTTCGGTAAATTTTGATTAACGAAAAAAAACAGATCGATTTAGAATTGAAATTACATTTAATAATAAATCTGAACCTATAATAGAGTAATTATCTTCAGGAAAACGTAATTTTCTTCGTTGCTTATATTCCTTATCTGTGCACTTATTAAATCAAATGAAAGAAAGACAGAAAGAATGTTCGAATTCGTATTTTTCTAGATAACACATATTGTCGTAACACTCGGTTAAAGAATCGAAACAAAACCGATTAACTAACACGAGATAATAAGTAAATGACAGTCGTTTCTGTCGAAGTAACGTGAGTTTCGAAAAGGAAAAATTTATTGTGTGCGTTGAAAAATGGTCTTAACTTCACGCGTATAATAACCGTTGTCGAGACGTAATACTCTTTTCGTCGTTGACTCAAATAACTAATCACTGGTAATTATTCTGTTGTAAGACATCTGTTATTCCAGTTATTCTCCGAAGCGAAATGATTGACTGAATGACAAAACAACGGCAAACAACAACCAAACGAAAAAAAAAATATTTAATTACAGGGCAATTACAGTGAAAGACCAGTTATTATGCAATTTTGCGAGAAGCCATACAAACCATAATTTTGGGCTCATATAACGCAAACCCTATTTATTCTGCTATGAATTTATAGAGCTTATATTTATATTATTTTATTACTGTAATAAATATATACGAAAACGAAAATATAGACAAAATTGTATTTAATGATATTTGCATTAAAACTACTGGTATTATTGCGTTACTTTTTTGTGCTTCTTTTATTCTCACTGTATTATTAATCGCGAACTATAACGTTAGTAATAATAAAACGAACTTAATATTATATAATTAAAATAAAAAATTTATCTTTACATGCAAATGATATATTTAATGAAATTAGTTTTAGCCATATATTTAGCCGTTTATTTATATCATTGCAATAAAATTTTCTCTATAATGCTATTAACGTTATTGATATTAGAGTTTCCCAGTGTATTCCGAAATAGGGTTCCATGAGGTTTGGTTCGTAACCGAACAAATATTCAAAAGACATGAATAATAACAGAGTTAGAATCACAAAAATACATGTCACAGTTGTTCAGAAAATCAATTTATTACAAACCCCTAACCCCCACAACTATTTATGCATTCGGAACACCATTGGCGTATTTTATCGATTTGATTAATGAATTTAGTTTCAGTCATTTCAGCCCTATATAAGTATATATCTTAATCTTTTCGCTATAAGTTATTAGTAGCCAGAATTATTTCGAAACATATACATTAATGATTATGTCGATATAAAAGTCGTTACAAAATAAATATATTTGTTTAAATATCGAGTGTTTCTCAACTTAATTAAAAATCTGACATTTATTAATTAACATGAAACTTATTTTAACGTAATTACAAATAAAAACGCTTATAATATTTATGTGAACACGAGTCCAAACAGACAAACAAACAAAATTAAACGATTACATACCATAAGCAGGGTTTCCAGAGTTGATTCCCGTATTAATCGTGTAATGCGCGTAAACATTTAAGATGTTAATCACACCCTTTCCTTCGTCGTCAGCGAAAATCATGCCAACATCTATTTGGCCTCTGTTCGAGTAATCGATAGAACCGAAGTAAGTTCTTGGGTGACCCTGAGTGGATATGCAGCCACGGCTTAAATCCCCGCTTGGCATTATAGTTAGCGTGTATTTGCCTTTGGGCTCCAAATCTGGAATTATCGCAAATAAAAAATTTTGTTTCATTACATAACGAAACGCGAACAAACATTGAGCTTTCGTTTGCTAATGCTATCTACTATATGGTCGTTCTATGCGCTATTTTTCATTAAATTTATGATACTGCGAAAAATGGGTTCGTATGCGCTGCATAACTAATGACTTATTTGTTTTGCAAATTTTTAATTCACTTAACGAAATTAATTAACTGTTTTTAAACATTAAAATTATTCTAAGTATATGCATATATAATTAGTAAATGAAATACTTTCTACAAGTCCAGACCACATAATAACTCGTTGTCCGCCGCCATAAGCCTGTCCGCCATTAAATCCTCCAAGAGTTTCCGTAACATAAATAGTGCCTACGATTCCACTCGGTTTTTTCGCGTACTGATCAGCGAGGATAACAACTGCTATGGCTGGTGCATTTTGAATGTGAGGGTTTTGTGGCTGTCCACCATAACCAACGTTCCCATAATTACTGCCGCCATTCTGGTAACCTCCATTAGGGTATACAGGATCAGGGTAAGGATTGTACGGGTATCCAGGCTTAGAGTATCCAGGATTTGAGTATCCAGGATCTGGATATACAGGATTAGGATATACTGGATTAGGGTATTGTGGTTTAGTGTATACTGGATCAGGGTATTGAGGTTTAGGGTATACTGGATCAGGGTATTGAGGTTTAGGGTACACTGGATCAGGGTATTGAGATTTAGAGTATACAGGATCAGGGTATTGAGGTTTAGGATATACAGGATTAGAGTATCCGACATTAGAGTATCCACCACTTGGATATCCCCCATTCTGGTATCCACTATTTTGGTATCCACCATTCTGATATCCACCACTAGGGTATCCGCCATATGAGTATTCGTCAGTAGGATATTTTGGGCTGTTATAACTGCTACTTGAATAATTTCCACTGTTATAGCCACTGTTTGGGTATCCTTGATTCTGATAACCGCCACTATAATTCTTAACACTTGGGTAGACTCCACTGTAATTAGTGCTTGAGTAGCTTCCGCTATTGTAACCCGTACTTGGATAACCACCATAACTATTGTTATATCCTCCACCGGTACTCTCGCTTCCATAACTACTTGTTTTATCATATGGACGAACGTAATAGCCATATCCAGAGCTATCATATCCACTGTTGCTATTAATTTTACTTCCATATCCTCCGTATTCATTACTTCCGCCATAATTTGTAGCATAATCTGATTGACCATTACTTGGCTGATAACCACTAAATAATTAAATCGCCAAAAAAGATATTATAAGAAAGTATTTAAATTATCACAAATTGTTGTCATATAAATAATATTAAATTTTTATTAGAATAGTATTTATTTCCAAATTTCCACGAATGCTGTATTACCTTCCACTATCACTGTAATTATTGCTAGAATATCCAACACTTTGGTATCCGCTGGGATGTGTCCCACTTTGATAGCCTCCATTTTGGTATCCTCCAGGGTATGCGACATTTTGATAGCCTCCACTTTGGTATCCGCCAGGATATGCTCCATTTTGATAGCCTCCACTTTGGTAGCCTCCACTCTGGTATCCACTAGGGTATCCCCCAGTTTGATAACCACCACTCTGGTATCCGCCATTTTGGTAGCCGGTGTTTTGGTATTCACTAGGGTATCCGCCACTTTGGTATCCACTGCCACCATTATAACCTCCGCTACTATATCCTGGGTTATATGTAGGATCTGCGACATCAAATCATGAAATTTAAACATGTAAACTCTTATTCAAATAAAAGTATATATGTGTGCTGATATCAAGGTAAAGGATTTAATAAATTAAAATTTAAAATATTGTAATAATTAAATATATATCTAAACATGATCTTTAAAATTAAAACTTATGTATATTAGAATAGAAGCAAAATAAACAAACACAAAATAAAAGCAAAATAGACAAAGCAAAAGTAAAATATATTTTAAGGTAAATTACAGTGGGAAGCAAAAGTAAATGCAAGTTAAAATTCAAAATTTTCAAGAAGCAAAAGAAAAATAGATTGAAAACTTGAAAGTTAAAACATTGCTAATTAAATTTACCTGTATTTTGATATCCATAGTTAGACCCACCATAGTTACCGCTTCCATACAAAAGCGGAGAGTAATCGTATGAGTATTCTACTTGAGGAGGTTGTATTCGAGGTGGTAGTGGAACATTAGCGGGTCTAAAAGCTCGCATATCAACTTTTTCTCCTTTAAGTAGACTGTTGTTTAGCTCATTTTGTTGAAATTTATCCTTCGATCCAAACGGGTTAAATTTATTGAATAAGTTATTACCCCCTAAAATAAGAAGTGATGAATAATTTGCTTTAACTAGTATAGAATTTGCTTTAACTATTTTTTAATAATTTAATTACCATTATTTGCGGTGGAATTTTTTTGCTGAAATGGATTATCATTTGTTGCATTCGTTCCATTTTTATTAAAAAGTGCAAAATCTTTTATTTTAAAATTAATTATTAGAATTATTATCAGAATTAATTTAAAAATAAATAATTTTTAACAGTGACAATGTCAACATAATACCTATTTGTTCAGATAATACAATAAATGATAATACGTAAGATAAAAATATGGCCCATAAACAGGTCCTAATTAACGAACAACTCATTTGTGCGGATTGATGTCTAACCACTTTAGCTATTTTGCGGCAAAACAATCTCACCATTAATACACATAATAGGGTGATGTGTACTAAACTAAAATGATTATTTCGAAAAAAGTTGAAGCAATAAATTTTTTTGGTGAGTTCAGCAGAAACAGAAACTAAACACTAGACTAAAAATTAATTTACTTTTATTGACTATCAATTTTGCATTACCGGAAATAAATCTTTTGATTAGATTTTTAAGCAAAGCTAATAAGTCTGCGTATTTATATATTATGAGTTTTATTAATTCAAATTTTAATACTGTAAACTAACAGATATTTTGAGGGTAATGTGGTGTCAGGTAATTTTTATTGAAAAAATTAATTTACAAACAATTTCTTGCAATATTGTTTAAAAAATAAAGTTGAAGAACAAATCTCAATTTAATATGATAATTATATTCTGCATTATTTGAGTGTAAATGTTTTATTTAAATAGAATTTTCAAGCTATCATATGCTTTTTCTTTAGAAATAAAATAATAATTTATGTAATAAGCCACGAAAAAGCGCGATAAAACTGGTATTGTTCGCACTTTGAACCGCTCGGAGCGGAAATGTGTGCATAGAAAAAAGATTAAATTTGATTATTATGCAAATAATAATTATGTAAATCACGTGTCATTCATTTTGAGCGCAAATTCGAGGTGAAGTCTCTTCTTTTTCTTCTTCACTGAAAACAAAAAAAAATTCAATCAATATTCCGTTCGACTATAAAATGTTGGCCTACTTTAAGACGACTATTATCTTAATATATAGCCTTTTTATAATGTTTTAAGAAATATCGAGAATATTTTAGCCATTACTTACTTAAATCTAGATTTATCCGAAAGAGTGTGTAAAAGCAATGTTCTTAGCAAACAAAAATTGACTTCATTGGTACAAATGTTTAATTTTTTCTGTGTGTGTTTAACAAACATCATACTTAATTGTCGCTACAAATCTGTCAAAGCGAAGGTCAGGTATTTTTTATATCCAAGCATTTCTAAATAATTTTTAAATTAAATTTTATAAGACGTTTTCCGGCGATATTTTATCCGAAAAACTTTAGATCTCACAAAGCGTGAAAAATGAGTATTTGCTCTTCTCGTGCTTTTTTTACAGAAATCGATAAAAGTTTTTTTTTGTGTTATAAAAGTTGCTTTAAAGACACAAACATTGAGCTTAACCTTTTCATAGTAGATTTTTTCCCTCTCTTTTGCCGAAATCTAAAGGAGAGAATAACAGACACAGCGCAAAAAAAAACGTTATGTTCGAAAGCATTTTAATATAATGTCAACAGTGAAAAACGGAATAAAATTTATGGATAAGAGAATAAAAGATTAATATAGCTCGCTATAAATATTTTATTCGCATATTAAAAAAATTAAATATAATACCCCAGAACAAGAATGACCAATTAAATGAACTCATTTATTGGAAATAATTTCGGTTATTATATTGTATTTCTATTTCCGAATTATAATAGTCTTGTGATCAATCAATCAAATGCACTTTGCATTATAAACCTTTATTATAGTAATACAAAGAAATTAAACCATTATTTCGGCGATTCGACATTTCACTTGAAAATTCTGTTTTATATAATAAGGGGAATCGGATAAAATTGTTGAGTTCTTAAGATTATTATCGGCAAATTCAAAATGAGCTAAAATATACAACAAAAATGGTCGGAGCATTAAAATATATTTTTAGTTCACTCCACCCATAGATAGTGTGGGCTATAAAATATTATTTTGTCAAGAAATGCTCATAACATAACCATGTGTTGGTTATGGCGAAGACGAGGAGAAAAGAAAGCGAAAAAATCGTGAAAAACAAGAGAGCAAAAAATTTATGATCACATCTCTCAACACTTTACGATATTGTGTGACATAAATGATGATTAATGTCTTACTAGTTTTATTGTAAACATAAATTGATTTTCTGTTGTTACTGTGCGATACAATCGACTGTCAAAAAACATCGAGAGATATTAGGCCTTACAACCCAAACGCACAAAAAATTATTTATCGTTACAAAAATAGGGGGATTTTCTCCTTCAAAAACAATTATTGGTTTTATTTTTTTCCGTTTATCGAAACAAATAATCGTTTTCTTTTTTGCTTTCAGAGCTAAACATCGATTTAAAACTTTTAGAATTTTTGACAAATAAAGAGATTTTCTTCGTTTTTATAATTCGTTTTCTTCTTCCCTCTTATATACATATATTTCAAACATTTCAAAGTAATGAATGGTGAAACTATGAAAAATCAATTTTTCAACATTCGTTGCATATATTATTTATCATGAAAAATGCGAGTTTTCTATCGCAGCGGCAGTAGTAGTGTGTGCTTAATACCAAAAATACAGACAACGAAAATATCACGCGAATAATGAAAAATAAACCATTCATTAAACAACATTCGTTTAATAAAGTTGAATCCGTAGCTATTTTTACATTCTCTCAAAAGTAATCCCAGCGTAATATTTCCGAACATAAAGAAAACGTTTTTTTGTTGTTGTTGTCGAGCATCTCATCTCTATTCTCAACAAATTAGACATTCATGAGAGCAATGAATGAGAGAATAGCAACGAATGTTCGCCCCGAAGACAGTCACAGTCAAAAACGTAGCAACGTTTCGCATTCACTACGCATAAAACTCTTATAATACGCTTCCCTTTGTTATAGTCACGTCAAAATACGTTCTCTTTTGACACTTTTAATAACTAAGTGTTTGTCAGACAAAAAATTAGACACGACTTTATAATCGCTCCTTTGAAAATAATTTTTTAATAATCCTCTTTTCGCAGTATAAAACTTCGCATTAACTCGTATATACCGGCGCTTTTCTTTTGAGTCCAAAGGTTTATTATATCGCGTGGCAGTAATGAAGAGAAACCTATTATGTGATGAAATGGTATTAAAAAAATGAAGAAGTTTAGCGGAATAGAAATCACTTCTCTCTCTCTCTCTCTCTCTCTCTCTCTCTCTCTCTCTCTCTCTCTCTCTCTCCTCTCTTCTAAAGTTTAGCTTAATATTGATTATCGTCTTATATACTGTATTATTTTATACTTTATGCCGTTAATGCCCTATTTATGACATTTTGAATTTAATAAATTATTTATAGCTTTCGTAAGCTAACGATTTTAAAATTTTATTTTTCCCATTCAAACTTTTTTCCATATGTAAAAAAACTTGAAAATCTCTTTTGTTAACTTTTCTTTTGCGTGGTTTAAAAGGATTTAGGTTTTAAAATAAATTTCAATTAGTATTATTGATGAATTTTTTCCGGCATTTATATAATGCTCTGATTTTAAAAATAAAATTCTCGTATATTGAGTTTGCCAGATTACCTTCTGGTAAATATTTTATTTCGAGATAAAATTTTGATTGGGTTTATGCTTTAAAGTTATTTTCGGATAGTTTATAACTGTAGTAATTTTAGTTTATGAATTGAAATTCCAAAAGGATTACTAATATAATAATTTTAATTTTAAGGACTATCTAATATATATGTTATTAATTATTTTTCAAATTCATTTTAACAATGAACTCTAATTCGATTATGCACTAATTTATTTTACGTTTCGTCTTTTAATATATATAATTCAACACCGCAGTCAGAATTGGATAAAACATCCATCGAAAACGGAAAACCTGATAACTCTAATGCGGTCTCTCTTTTCAGAACATCTGTAAGTTATATTAAGTATTTGTTTAGATGACATATATAAATGAGTGCCAGAAATTTAAATAAAAACAAAACTAAATTATAATTTATTACATTCATAAACGGGGAGAAACTTAATATTTAAACTTATCGAGTGATGGATTAAATTTTGCGCTTTAATAACAAAAAAAAAATCGCGTAAAAGAAAAAACTTTTTAAGATTATTATTATTAAGCATTTTAGTGATATTCAAACGGAAAATAATCTCTCATTAAGTCATCATTTAATTTTTTATCTTTAGATAGTGTTTTTCAGACCGTTAGCAGAATAGTGCCTGTAAGGTATGACTTGAAAGAGGTAAGCAAATGAGTTATGCGATCCAATTCATTATATGAAGATATTGAAATTTTTTCATATTCGCGTCTAAACGATAATATCGCTTTCATATTATTATGCAAATTATTTTATCGCTTAAATTTTGATAGAATTTTAAGTGTATATTTATTATTAATAATACTAGCTATTTAACTAATTTATTAATTGAACGGATAGATCGATAGATGAGAGAAAGAGCAGAATCTTTTTTCCTCAGCTCTCAAACACCCACAGAGTAAGAGATACCACATCGTCGATGTTAAGTATGTTTCTATTGTTGTTTTGCTTTTTACTTCCTTTTTATATAACAAAAAAATGTTCCTCTACTCTCCTCTGATATGCTTTACTCCACTTGTTTCGTCAGTTATAGCGACGTATGTCTAAGATTATATGTATGTATGCATTACTGATATATGATTTATATGTTCTTACGTTTTCTATGCGATTGCTATCAGAGTACTGTAGATGTATTATAGAAAGTGCTTGCAATTCAAATCTGACTGTGGACTATATATTTTTATCATGGCTTTTCTTGCATGTCTAATTTTTATCATTTATTTTTAATGGTTTATGCGATTTTGTTTGAAAGTTATCTGTTCTTTGTATAGAGACAGTAAGAATTCATTTTTATGTAAAACATCCAATAAGTTTAAGTCTGTTTCCTAAATATTTGTTTAATTTTTATGAATTATTTGTGCCCAAAAGCACTTCTAAATTCGCAAATTACTAAAAAGGCTTAGAACTAGAGGTTATTATTTGAGATTTCAGTTTTCATTTACATCAACAACAACTACTGATTTTGGAACATTTTATAAATCGATTATTTATAAATTTGAACTACAGTACAGTATACTAAAATTGTATAAAAATATTCTAGAAAAATACATTTAAGATTCAAATAACTTAATTTTAATGTATTCTCACAAATTTTGATCTCCAGTGTTTGGCTTTGAATTTCAATGCCATAAAATGAGCCAATCGTATGCACACTCCAACTTGAGTCTCAGTCGTACGTTCAAGGGTTATATTACGCAATATACCTGACACTCTAACCCACTCTAACTCACTGGTTCTCCATAGTTAGCCGTTGAAATAATGCGACACAAGTGTGCAAAATAAATTGGAAAAGCTCTGCGGCGTAAAATAAACTCTCGGCTCATAAATGAAACTAATGATCTATTTATTATATGCAACGCTTAGGAGGGAAAAAAATCGGTAGCAAAATGAACAAAAATCTCCGCTAAATTACTTCACTTCATTCGAAAAGCTAAATCTGTCAAACAATTATTAATAAAAGCTCGAGAAATTCATTTAATAAGTGCGAAAGCGAACAATAAACAAAAAAGTGTGACATTTTTTGTTAGCGCTTGGGATAACAGTAGTGGTGGTGTTAAAGTAATAAACGATCTTTTCTTTTCCTTTAATAATTGAATATTTTATCAAAACAGTCAGTAACTTTTAAAATCGAGATTTTATTATACAGTAGTATAAAATTAATTAATTTTTAATAATTTTTACATATGAAATTTTTTTATAAAACTTTCTATAGAAAACGATTTCATTGATTCGCATTTTTTTCTTATGATTTAATTACAAACTCATACACACACAGACATTCACACATAAGTTGTCAGCCCGTTTACCCGTAAAAATTAAGTGTCAAAAAAGTGTGCCAAAAAATAAGAGAAGACTTGGGGAGAATATATACTGTATAATAGACACGTGTGAATACAGATGTTGCGCTTAGAAATTATTAAAATACTGGTTACTCTCTGTCTTTAAAAAAGTAATATACAGTATATTATCAGTTAGAAAAAAGAATGAAATGCGATGCATAGGAGTGAGGATTAAAAATGCGTAAAAATTATGATATGATATGGTAAGTGAATACGCTATTAAAGCGTGAGTGGAAACTATATTTAAAATATTAGACATTTTGATCCGTGCGGCCGTTTAGCGCACGAATCAGCCCAAAGGCAAACTTTAAAAACCATCATCACTAGCGATTTAATATAGTGGTTTCTTAGTTTGAACCTTTTTTTCCTAGCATTAGTAACTAATAATACCATAATGAAGAAAACGTCTTTTGGAAAAATCAAAAATAAAATGCAAAATTTAAACTTTATTTTAAAGTTTATTCATGTTTCAAAAAAATTAATTAAAAATAATGTTTCATTTTTTAAAATTTAAATCGAAATAAAAATGCATTTAAATATAATTTAAATGAAAATTTTTTATAAAAGAAAATTAAAATGAAATTGAAACGAAATATAAACTTTAAATATTTTTTATTCTAATCGAAATGCAATTTATACAAAACAAGAAATTAAAATTAAAATGTAATCATTTTTTATAAACTAAAAGTCGATATTTAGCTATAAAACTTAAAAAAATAAACTAAAAATTGAAATTAATTTGATACAATTTAAATAGAAATGCAATCAAAAATAAAATCGCAATATAATTGTAATTTAAATGAAAATTTTCAAAAACTAGAAATCAAAATGCAATGTTTGGCTATATGTCAAAGCAATTTATTAATAAACTGTAATGAACAATTGAAATTCCTTTATTAATGTTAAGACTGTGGACACACTGACGGAAAGTATCAAAAGTATAAGCTCGACTTTGTTTAAAAATAAAAATTAAAATGCAATTATCTAATAATGAAATTTTTCGAAAGTAAAATCGAAATGCAATTTAAATTAAAAATTCTCATTGAAACACTATTTAAAAATTAATGGTTACCGATTGTCAAGCCATCATTAACGTAGAATAATCAACCATTTAAATGAAATTTTCTCTTTAACTTGCGGTACGTAATCACACGAACTTAAAGAACTTCTCTATTTAATTCATATACTATTCCGAACATATTCTAGTAATTCTATACATATTTTGTTGTCAACCATTAATTTGTTGAACTAGTATTAGATATTCGGGTAAACTCTTATACTCTTATAACTCGCATTTCTCAATATAACGTATGCGTTTCGAACTAAAAGCATATATCAAATATCGTGACATTTTCATGAACCCCTACTGGACATACACACACACACACATACGTACACTCTTTTGTCTGTGCATAGTTTGAATGCCTTTTTTATTATCGAACCATATTTTTATTTAACCATTTTTCAAATAAAAAGCTCTTCAATATAAAAAAGCGGATATTTTACGGAATCACGATTTTGAATGAGAGCGCAACAGAAACAGAACAGATGAACGAGAAGGACATGAGACCGAGTGATGAGACGCACACAAGAAAATGGAAAAAGAAAAACTTAATTTGTTGAATGCGATGACAAAGTAAATAATAGAAAAAAATGTCGTATAACTTTATACATTCACTTGTATACATCAAATATACAGATGTATTGATTCGCACACAACACCAGAGAAGATGATGGAAAAAAAATCATTTTGTCCTGTTCTTCGTGTATGTGTATGTGTATGTGTATGCGTTGGCATTTATTTCGAAAACATATTTTTCTCTAAATATATAAAGAAAAAACTAGTTATGCGAACGCCAATCAGTTTTGGCGTTTTTATTTCAATCGCATGCCATCTCTTCTTCTCCAAGATTTGACGTCTAACCCAAATATAATTCATTTAAACAGTAAACAAAAATTCTCTTCTCTGTTAATGCAAACCTTTTTAGAGTTTTTTATATCCATCTCTCTCTTTCGCTGTAGATATAAACGAATTGTGTATTTTTTTCATACCGAAGCAAAGTTTAAAAGGGCTCGCCTTTAAAAACTAGTTTGGAAGTGAACTTTTTTTGTTTATAGTAAAGCGTTTTTCTATCGATAATAATCTATTTTTCTTCTTCGTCGTCGTTCTCCTTGTTCTGGCTCTCCCTGTTCTGCTCTGGAGACAAATGGAGTGAATTCATAATAAAATCATGATTTAAACGCAGTGACATCAGACGGCAATAAATTTTGCTTCCTTTAAAGATCTCAACCTTAAATAGTGTCAATAAGTCATAATTTTTTTCTTTTTTCCCAGCGATGGATAGAGAAAGAAGTTTCAATTAATGGATTTCACTGTATTGATACGAATACTCTTTTTTCTCGTTTCGTTTCGTTTCTTTCTTTCTCTTAATGTTTACAGATTTAGAAAATCAATTTTAAATCTTAGTATTTTTATTTTATTCTTTCTGCTCGTTTCGTTTCTTTATCTGAAAAATTCAAATAAAACACAAAATCCCAAAAGAAATATCGCGTTAGTCTCTAATGTAAACTTTATTTTGATTTTTTCACTGAGCCAAATAAAAATCACGCGAATAAAGTCTATGCATTATAAAAAATAATACGACAAAAGACTTGGAATAAAGAATTAATTCTGTTTCTCTTTCTTTCCAGTTATTGAAAATAGTCTGATCATATGAAACGATATGTTGGCTCAAAGTAATGAATCAATAACAAGATTGATTAGACTGACTCTAAAGCGGTAGAAGAACGCCAATCCGAGTAAAATTGTATTTTCGTAAGCGGTAAACATTGGCATTCGGTAAAAATTTAACTTTTAGACAAAATTTATTATGAGTGACAACTAATAAAATTTTTAATGTATTTTTGTCTAATAAGAAGCTAATAAAAATTGCATTAAATTGCGAATATTTTTCATATGATGTCAGGTAAGTTTTGCTGTCACAGACACACATGAATACTCGCAAATTAACTTCATTATTATTGACATTTAGCATTCGTCGCGAATAACTACCAACTCGTTGGTTACCTAAGCAGCGGAGATAACGAAATTTGTTGGAAAATAATAATATTAATAATACAATACCATATAATACAGATAGTGATAGAGATAGCGATAGCGGAGGGAAATAAACAAGAAAAAGGAAAAAAATACTTTTATCTTAACATCCAATTTTACTATCATCGCAACCGATCGCGTGTCAGCTAAAACTCGAAATCAATTACATTAAGCAAATTGCGCAGCGAAACTATTTCTAGGTAATATAAGCACATTTTATTACCACACACACACATACACATACGATGAACGCTTCTGCTAAATGATATCGTAGTTAATTTTCTCTAGTTTTTTTTTCATTTTATTTCACCACTCGTTTTACCTCATATTGAGATCAGTCAACGTTATATTCTTTTTTACTATTTTTTTATTATTAATAATTTTTGTTGCATCTATGCATGAAAAACTTGGATTAATGTATTAGATTTATTTGATATATCTTAGTGTTTTTTTATTTTTCGCCATAATATTTTGGTCACAGAATGCCTTTTACGGGTGGAGTAGGTCTATGTAATTATGTTTTATGAGTTTTGATAACAAAAATCTATTTTTGTTCTTTAGCGCTCTTGTTATTATTATTATAATAATAACAGAACGAAATTTATTTATTTTTTCTTCCCAGAGTTTTGGTACAGCGGGTAGTATTTATACAAGAGAGTCTCTTATTTACGAGAATAAACGAAAACTTTATTCTTCTTGTAAGGAAAGAAAATTATCATTTTAAGGCGCAAATTTGTACTGCTAATACAGCCCCAGTTTATTGTTGCATAACTTGGGATTTTCAATGTAACACAATCTATCCATTAATTAATTAATCTTTCCAAATTAACAAACTTGTTTAACTCGAGCTAATATAACTTTTTACCCTTAAACCCCTTTCCCCTCCTCGTTCTCTCTGCCCCCTCACTCTCCTATCAGTCCCTCTGCGATGTCTATCTTTTTCATTAAAGTTTAAAAATTGAAACTCTTATGGTGTAATTAATTCTGTCGATCATTTTGCGTTTGAGACCAACCCTAACAATTTGTGAGACATAAGCTTATACGAAGTAATAGGAAAAAAACTCTTCAGACAAAAAAAACGTGAAACAATTTTTTCTCCAAAGAGCCTCTATTATGTTCTAAAATGATGTGCTTATATAAAAGGCGTTTCATATATTTTTTATATTTCAGTTTATTTCGATTAAATACTATTTGCAATTCAGATTCGCATTTGATAATCAGTATTATTATAAATATTTTTTACTTGGATTCGGAAAATGCTAAGCGCTTGCAAAGCAAACTATACTCATAAAAAACCTAACATGAATCCGCAAAAAATAATTTGTAAGTAAATTAATTTAAAAATTAACCTCACAAATACATGAAAACCAATTTTTCTTGAAATAACTTATATTTTAGTTTCAAGACTGGTTCTCAACAAATTGCAATATCAGGCCTGTTAGTCATTATCAAAATTCTAGGCATATTTAAACAATACTCGGAAAACGGATCCAAAACTAGCAAAACAAAAATTATTCATTTAAAATTAATTACTTTACGCGACAAATAATAGTTATAAAACTTAAGTAATAAGATATTTGCGCCAAATTGTGGGCAATTAAACGAAAAGTAGTACTTAAACTGCATAAATTCAATGCGAAAATGGTTTTATTTTTATCTTAATGTAATACCAATGTTAAGTGCAAACGCTTTTAATAATGGAAGTAAAAAATAAAGCGCAGTATATTTTTTCCACGCGTAGTTAACATTCTCGAAACAAAAATTGAGATAATTTTAAACTGTTCATAGAAATGCGTTCAATTTGCATACGAACAACCAATTATTATGTTTGTTCTGTGTATGCGTTTTTATATAATGACATTATTACACGAGAGAACTGTGTAATTTTTTCTCGTTCCACAAGAAATTGCCAGACATTTGCGCTAATATTTGGTGGAATAAAGTGTTTTAGTGCTCAATAATAATTTTCGTGGGCTTAAGAAAAACTTTTACGCCACTAATATCGCACGATATAAACGCGCTGTTAGTATTAGAAAATAAAATATAGCCTAACAATTTGATTTAATAATTTTCTGCCGAATACAAGTGGTCAACAACTATATATTAATTCCTTGTAACAGAAAAATTATGGGATTTATTTTTTGTTTCGCTGAAAAAAAACTGTCTTAAATAATGAGCTCTTTTATTATTTTATTTAATACAAAAAAAAGAAGAAAACACTGTTAATGTTCAGTTTGCTGTGAAGTTATTTCCAGTAAGTACAATGTGCTGTGTAATTATTATATATATCCATCCGGTTTTTATTTCACTAGAAAATAAAAAAACTTTTTTCTTTTGGATTCATTAAACTTATCGATTTTTGATAACAAAGAAAATAATTTATCCGTTAAATATAGAAAAATAATGAGCGAAATTTTTTCCCCGCAAATATAACGATGATTTAACAGAAAGAATTACAAAGAAAAATGCGTTTCTTTCTATCGATGATAAATAAACTCGAAAATCTATTATAATAATAATAGAATGATAATGTCCATTACATGCTAAAGTAAACTAAGACGTCGTTTATCACTTTCCGATCACAATCAAAATATACGATTGAGTTTATTAAATAAACTTTTTATATAGTTAACCCAATTTCATGTTTTGCAGTATAATGAACCGCAATCTCTCTATATGTTAAAAAGAGAGCCGCAATGGAATCGCAATGCGATCGTACACAAGAAAAACATTTATACAGATATATTTGTACGCATTTATCCCATACATGTTATTATACCGTTATTTATAGTTTTTGCGTAAAGTATTAAAGCTATAAGTAATTCTTCATCCGTATTACGAATAGTTGGCATAATCAATGATTTATTAATCGTTATTTAGCATTAAAAGTTCAACTGACGAACGAAAGATGTAATAAGAAAACAGAAGCGAAAAGGAAAAACTTTTTATTTCACGCAGATATTATACATAATGGCATTTATAATAGCATCTCATCTCCGAAAAGGAAAGCGAAAGTGGAGTACAAGCGCCAAACAGAGAGGTTACAGATATAGACAACAGATAACAGAAAAATAAGATACAATTTCGTTGCTGCCGCTGCTGCTACTGCTGCCGAAACAAATAGATGCGATATATTCGGTTAAGTATTAAGTATCTGATGAGAGATTAGCCTTTTTTGTAAGCGTGTGTGTGTGTGTGTTATATGTGCGCTTCGATGAATGCTTCAAATGGCAGAAAATGATGCCAACGATAGCGAAATGGTTTCTACACATACAGATACACACTGATGCCACTTCGATATACCAAAGAAATAGATTGAGAAAAGAGGATTAAGGATGAAACAGAAAATGAAAGCAAAATAGAGAGTGAATGAGATGAATGAAAAAAGAAATAGTTCTCTCTCTCTCTCTCTCTCTCGCACACATAAATACCTTTTAACTTATATCGAGGAAAACCTAATTAGTAGTTTTTCTTTTGATATAACTTACCATAAGAAAAATTACCACTAGAGAACTCGCATTCAATTTTATACAACAGAGTTTTATTCTTAATACCCTATTTAATAGAAGATATTTAACAATTTTGCGTTTATAGTTAAGTGTGTGTGGGCTCTCGAAAAGTTTTCGTCTTATTTTATCTTCATTTGTTTAATTGACTGATAGAAAAGAAAATTTTCGATTGAGTAGGGTATTAAAAATAATTGAAGCCAACATATTAACGAATATTACTGTAGCAACAAAAAGATAAAAATAAAATAAAGAATGTCGAGAAAACGGAACATTTGAGAAAGTCGTAGTTAGTTTGATGGCAGTCCAAACCGAAATTCTATGTCACTCCCACTATTGAAATAATTCTAATTTAATAAATTGTTAATTAATTCCTTAAATTTTTTGGCATATCATTTAAAGGTCCCCTATTTATACTAAACTTATTCTCTCTTTAATTTTGCATGTAAAATTCAAATGCTATTTTTTGTCAAACATTGCGATTTCAAATAAATTCTTGTGTTTGCTTTAACAGGTTTTTAAAATTATAGTTTAAATGAATGTATTAATTTTATGGTATATTGCAAAAGCAATATCAATATACCGTATATGCTTGAAAGTTTTGTATAATCAATGTTTTATTTATTTTACTCGTAAACAATCTGATAATCTAAAGCCAAAAATTTATTTTATGCGCTAAATTTCTTTCAGGAATTCAAGCCATAAATTATTGACTTTAAAAAATATTCGATGTGCTTTGCGAAAAATAATATCAAAATTGTTTTTGTTACTAATTATGGGAGAAATTCTAAATAAGAATAAGTTTCGAAAAATAGGAGAGTCGTATCTATAATGAGATCATTTTTGTTTAGCATTGCTAACGTTAATGTTACAAACTAGAGATTATCAATCGTTAACCGATGACCCAACGCATACAAACACAATGCAAGCATTCATAAAAATATCCAAAGGTTATATTATCGACTAAATTTTATTTTATTTACATCCTAAAGCGTGTTTATGTTTATACATCATGAACTATATTTTGATTATTCAGCTTTGATTAAATCCTGGTTAAAATTAATAGGTTAAGTCGAACTAAAAAATGTAAAATTATTCGCCTATTATTTAAAACTTCATTTCAAACCTGGAGCTATAATTGCTCTATTATTTTAACTGTGAAGATTAGAATAATGATTTATGGGATTCTTTCATAGAATAATATTATTTTAAAAATTTCATAGAATAGTGAAACTCGGTCATTATACGGCCAATTAATTGGATTGATTAGAGTAGGATAATGTTAGAATATTAAACGTTTATAAAGTTAAATGTTTTTTATTATCATTTCGATTGTTCACACGTAAATATATTAGTAAAATGTTTAAAAAATATATAATTGAACCTTATCATGCAAAAACTTGAGTTTTGCATATTAATTATTTGACAAACACGTTATTATAAAGTTTCTTAATTAATGTTTGCTATTGTTGACGCTATTAAATATATAAAATCTTCTTTATTAGAATGATATATAACGGGTGACAACTTGTAATAGAGCCAATTTGTTTTTGGAATAACTTTTTTATTTAACTGAATTTATTTATAAAATATGTTTCATATGTTAGCTAAAACTTGGGAAATTTTTTATAAATCACATTTATAACCATTTTTTTAAAATATTTAAACGAATTAAACGATTCCAGATTTGACTTTTTCTAAAACCTTTTTTGTTGTTGTTTTTAATCTTAACTTCTATAACTGCTATTAATTGATCCATATCTTGAATACAAATCGAATAAGCATTAAAAATCCCCAATAAAAGTCCGATTCAAATATGTTTGGTGAAATTCTTATAGTATTATCACTTAATTTTATTGGAAACCATAAAGGTTTACGATAATGACTTAAATTTTCATTTTTAAAGATCTTTTCTAATTGATTCTTGTAAATCATTGTAAATTTTTTATTCAATCACAATTTATTTCCCAAATCTCAAGATTAAAATGTTATAAGGTTTTCAATTTTATGATTTAAGGTAAAAAAGTCATTCAAAAAACAAATGGGCTCTATTACAAGTTGTCACCCGTTATATAATTATGTTTAGTTAATATATAAAAAAGTTTAATTTTAACAATGAATCAAAATAAAAAACGTATTTCGCACTTAATAATTTGCGTAAAACGATTCAATTTGTTTTATAGATGAGCAGGTCCGGGTCCTTGAGGGTCCTAACGAAAACTCGGACCTGAACCTGTGACTTTCTGAGCAATTCGAGACCCGGACCTAAAGTTTTTTCAAGGACCCGGACCGGGTCCGAGTCCTTAAGTCAGAGACCCGAACCCGGACTCAGGACCTTGTTTACAATTAAATATTAAGAAAACGACGCAACATATTGGTTTTCTTAATTATTTATTTAAGAAAATATGTACATCTTTTTAGATAGTTCTTATTCACATATTTAAAGTGCAACGAAATTTATTAAATTAAAAATATAAAATTATTATAGTTCAATTAAGAATTATTTTAATAAATTTAGGTTCCAGGTCCTAAAAGTTAGGGACTCGGACCTGGACCTACTTGGACCTGGACTTAATTTAGCAAAAACTGAACCCGGACCTTTTAAGTTTTGAAGGACCTGGACTCGAACCCGAACACTCAAGGACTCGACGCGCCTAAGGTCCTAAAAGTCCTAAGGCGCGCTTATGCTCATCTATAATAATAGCATTTTAAAAGATCACCAGAAATTTCATTTAAATATCTATAAGTTTAAACGCAATCGATGTAATAAACTATTTATGTATAGTTCCGATCTAAAACGGCATAATTTAGTTCATTTAAACATTAAACCATATAAATGTGAATTTAAAAATTGTAACAAAAGTTTTCGAACAAATAATGTATTAAAAATTCATTCTCGCATACATAATCAACTGAATCTATTTAAATGCGATTTAAAAGGATGCGATAAAAGTTTTAAGCAAAAAACACACCTTACAGACCATAGAAAAAGACATTTCGGTTATAAAAAGTTTTAAATGTAATTATAATGATTGTGACATGAAATTTGTAACATCGAGTGAATTGTGCAAACACATACATTGTAGACATGCGAGAGAAATCAATTTAAGTGCGATTATAATGGATGTGACAAAATGTTTATTAAATCATCTCATTTGTATTATCACAGCAAACGTTCTCATTTTGAATTTATTATTGGATAAAACGAAAAAAAGATATGAGACTAAATAAATGAATTGATTAATACTTTACCATTCGATCATATTTTCGCAAAACAATTAACCAAAATAATCTTATAATTAACCAAATTACTCTTTGTATTTATGTTTATTGTTTATATAACGCAAAACTACTTATTTTTAAACATTTTTATTATGTACTCTCCGTAACAACAAATTTATAAAAAATACCAAAAACTCACTGAAGTGTTATTAATAAGGCAAAGGGATTTCGTGGTAAATACCGAAATTTTTTCTTTGGTCGCATTAACTGTAGATTTGTTTGCAAACATCTAATAGAGTTTGATTATTAATTAAAGGTTGTTTTATTTTCGCAGTTGCATGTGTTAAAAACTGTTAAAAAAGTTTTCAAATATCATAGTTTTGTTTAAAATATTTATAAATATAACAAATAAAAAGCCCGTATTCTTCCCTAAAATGCCCTTTTTTATACCCCGAATCCATCCCGAATTTGATAGCTTTTTACTCCGAATTTTGTTGTCTTTATACGTTACTCGAATTACAAACATGATATTTATCCGACTTATATGAAAGTGTTTGAAATGATGTGCGGACAGGAATCACCACAGACTATCGGTCTCAATGATAATAAAAACATTTATAAAATTATTAATAAATCTAGATTTATATTCAAATATTATAAGTTTCAACACTAAAGTTATTACCAATAATCGCTTTAAATGTAAATATGGTTCCGTTTGCGCTAAATAATAATTAAGTTCAAATGCTTTTATATGCACTTCCATGAATTTACTGTCTGTTTAATGAGGATATTGTTATTTTAATTTTATTGTTTGGCAAATAATTTATTTTTATTTTATTTGCTTTTATTTAAAGTTAATAATTAGAGAAATACTGTATATTCAGTAATAGATTATAAAGCAAAACAAACGGTTTATTTAGACATAAATAAAATTATTATATCATATATTATGTTATTGAAAAAAAACTATATTTTGAAATCGAAGATTACAATAACTTTTGGTCAAAATTCGTGTTTTTACATTATTTGTCATTCTCTACTACAGAGGTTCTCAAAATTAGTCTACCACAAACTGGGTCGCAATGTATAAGTTTAGGGTCGTATGGTTTATAAGAATTAACATTAAAGAAGGGTCGTCATTCAAAATAATCATTACTTATGTAAATATTATCAGTTTTTTACTCCGTTCATTGATTCTATGGGAGTTATTATACATCATTAAAAGAATAATTTTTTTATTATAATGATTAATGGCGTTTTTCTGTTGAATGTTCTAAGATTGCTAACTTAAATTCAAACGATTTATGGCAATAGTTTAGGGTCGCGTAAACATTTTTGTAAAGACAATAGGGTCGCTCTACGGAAAAGTTTGAGAACCCCTGCTCTACTACCAACTGATTCAAGTCTTGAAACCTCTATGAAGTGCTATTTACAACATGTATTATAAAGCTATAAATTTATTAGTTAAAACAATATATAATAAAATAAATTACTGCTTAAAAATCAAAAATAAAATTTAGTTGTGCAACAATATAATCAATAATTTAAAGCTAAAATTATTTAATACACTTTTGAATAAACTTATAATATAACACAAAGTGTGCTCTTTATAAATGTTCATTCTTTTTGTTTATCGCTAAATCACATTTACAACATTAGTGACATTTTTAAACATTTCTAATTTATAATTATTATATATATCTCTTAAAGAAATTATTTAAATGATACCACAATATTTTTGATGAACTGATACATTTATTTTTTTGAAAATATTAAACATTTCTTGTTTTAAACACAAAATGTTCTGTTTAATTTAAGACGTTGTATCTTAGTGTTAGCATTATATCACTGACTCTTTCTTTTGTATCTGTGCATTTGATTTTTACAATTTATTTGTAACTATTAATTAGTTAATCAAAATCTTTCGTTTTAATAGATAAATATCAAAAACGTGATTATAAAGTAACTGTTTTTATAATGCTTTAATAACTTTTATGAAGTATTTGCTATTTTATTTATAAAATTCAATGATGAAGGTTTAAAATTTCAAGAAAACTGGAATTTTATATTTATAAGTTAGAAATGTGTGAAATACAGAAACAGATTTATAAATCTAATCATTTATTTAAACAA
>JAQGAW010000761.1:0-24578 GCA_034698025.1 Phthiracarus crinitus
AAAATATTGCTTTAAACTATCGATATGTAAATACGATTAGCGATACCTTTCAGTGCGAATCACTTTGCGCTTATACCAGATTTTCATTAAATCCATAATTTGAGCTCGAATTGAGTCTGAGATAGCTTTAAGCATTAATTATTATGAAAATAAAAGTATATTCGAATATAATTCTTAAAATCAAATAAATTAAAAAATGGGATAATTGTAGATAAATTTAATATGAAATTAGTGGTCAAATAAAATACAAATAACATACAAGTATTCTTCCAGTTGTTGACTGTCCAGATATGAGTTCTCCGGCCCAGTCTTTCGCTTCTGTCATCCAACCCAACTCTTGCGTGGTTTGCGGTTCATTAATGATAGCAGGCTTTGGATTCACGTCTGGATGCGGAGCTTTTAATTTGTTAGCACTGTTTTGGTTGTGGTGTACTGACGGCGCTGGCGTTCCAACGCATAAAAACTCGATCAATCGGTAGATCAAAACGATAAATATTCCTGAATAACACAATCATAAAAACAATTGAAATATTGAACACAAAAACCAATTTAATGAATAAAGCATTTGAATACCAGCGAGAAATGTGAATAAACTGGACAATAGGAATGCCCACCATTTACGGTCTTTAAGGCATTCCACTTCTTCTGGTGACGGAGTTGTAGTCACTTCTATGAATAAGTTGGGGAAATCACGGAAATCACGAGGATATATGCCTGACATATCACTTATCGTTTATAAACAGCTCAGCGTTAATCAATCGCACGTATGTTTACATAATCATTACGGTATTATTGATATCAAAACTATTGTATGCAAACAGCGTTATGTCCGATACAATCAAACACCGAAATAGTACTGATAGAAAAAACAGTTACATTTCTTTAAATTACTCATTAACTATTAATAAAATGTCTGCTTATGTGCTAAACGCACAAAATAGAGTGTGAGAGCGATCGCTATAAACAAAACCGTTAACGGGATTGAACTTTACGATTCTCTCACAACCGTTCTCTTACTGTTAGATGTTATGCTGTTGTGAGGAGATATCGATTTTGGTTTAACATTTAAAGCTACAGTGCACTGCTGCTCCGGCAACAGATTTCCATTTTTTTTGGTTTTATTTAATTCGAAATTAATTATATTATTAAACTAATCGTAATTAAACTAATTTTTTAATATTATTTACGCTTTAATAATGAATTTATCAAATATTAAAAAGCGTTTAAAACTTTACGTTAATTTGTGCAGTTTAAACATTTAATAGAAAATAAATTCCGTGCATATCATATGACAATACTATTAATAACCCAATTTTGATTTTACAAATTAAAATTGTGAGCCATGAGAACTTTTGATCCCAGAATGTAATAAACCCGGACTGAGTGTCATTTATCAATTTAAAATCTCTAAAATTTTAACAGAAGATGCTACACTGAAGATAAGTTCTTCATTACACATGCGTTAAACACAGATAATTAATAGATTTTAATCGACCGAATTTTATAAAAAAAACAAGTGTTTTTTATTTAATAATACTACAAATGCTCTGTAATATTAATTGATTTCGTAAAGCCTCGCTTAATTCTAAAATTATACTGAACTGATTTGATTAACTAATTGATGAATTCATTTATAAGGGTATTAATAAATGGAATACACTGTACTAAAACGCTTTGAACGGTGTATTCATTATTTATGGTCGTCATAACAACGCTATTCATTGTCGTATTATTTTCATTCACATGTATTTTCAATTTGTTTTGTTTTACAATTAATTAAAACCCATTTATCGATAACTGAACGCTTAATTATTTGAAACGATGTCAATAGGAGTTCCCATAAAAGTGTTACACGAAGCGGAAGGCCATGTGATTACGTGTGAGACAAACACCGGCGAAGTATATCGTGGAAAGCTTTTAGAAGCGGAAGACAATATGAACTGTCAAATGTCTAACATTACGGTGACGTATAGAGACGGACGCGTCGCTCAATTGGAAAACGTGTTTATTCGCGGCTCGAAGATTCGATTCCTAATACTGCCTGATATGCTGAAGAACGCTCCTATGTTTAAGAAAGTGGGCGCTAAGGGCGCACCACCTGCTGCTGGAAGAGGAAAGTCTGCTATTCTTAGAGCACAAGGTATGCCACAATCAATCGTTATTTTACATTGTTTTATATTTAATTTAATTTATATCTAATTTAGTTGCGAGAGGAAGAGGCAGAGCGAGAGCTATGATCGTTCGAAGAGGACGTTAAAAGAAATGCCAGTTTTTTAAATATTTCTTTTATGAATTTATATCATAATATTGTAAAACATTACATATATTCAATAAAATTTGATTTGATTACTCATCATACCATTAAATTATTTTTAAAAAGCAAAATAGGTTAACAGTTAATCCATGATTTAAGCGATTGTGGTTAAAGTTACTAAATTTCTTAACGGCATAAAGTTAAGAATCATCGAAAAGTAAGATTATAATCATTTTCCATACGCAACATAAACTACTTTACGCTTTAATATTACTTAATAGTTATATATTCAATAAATTTGATTTGATTTGATTACTTACAATATTGTAATAGTTTACTGTATAAATAAATATATTACACAACGCCTTTTAATAGGCATTGACTGATGTTTATTAAATAAACTTATCACAAATTTGATAATACCCTAAATTCCTTAACAAACAACATAGCAATTGTAATGACAAAACATATTAAAAATAAAAAATGAATAGAATTTCTGTATTATATTAATCCTAATTCTTCGCCTGTTGTTGAAGATGTTGTAAAAATTCGTAATAACTAAATGCTGATTCATTTCTATCGTCGTACATATATTGAAGAAATGAATATCGCAATCGACTGTCTTCCCTGAAAATAATACATTATTTTACGGTACTGTCAATATTCTTATAACTAAATACTATATTTTAATACGTTAATATAATCATCAAAACAAAATATACCTTAAAATGTGAAAATTTGGTTTAAATGGTCGATCACTAATTAATTTATTAATAAAAGCGTGAATTCTCTTCGATGTCATGTTTTCCAGTTGAGGCAATGGCACCACAGCTCTTAAATTCTTAGTTTGTGGCAGAGCTTGTGGTTGTGGCGCGCTTTGAGGTGTTGTCGTGGCATTTATTTGAACTTTGCTTGTCTGCTGTATGTGATTATGAATATTAGTTGAGTTCGACGATTCGTCGCTATCGTCGGGTATTAATGCCCATTGAGTGACGTTAAACACATCTGCCAACCATTTCGGATGAACTGATTTGCAAATATATATAAATAGATTATCATAAGTGTCCAATAAATACACTCCACTTCGTTCGATATTAGCGAATGAAAGCTGTAAAGGTATCGGCCATTCGTAATCGCTATCGAAATTATTGTGAATTGGATACAGATTTGGATATATATAAAGCATTAATTGTTTTAAAGGTAATGATTTCATTCTTTCCATCGCGAAAACGCGTTCATCTATTTTAGTTGATATACCAACTCTAAAAGCAGTCTTTACCGCAATAAGAAAAGTTTATTAAAATACCGAAATTAAAATATTTATCAAACTAATTGATAAATAATTATATTCACTATTACTTACATGTTTAAGCAAAGATAGAACATAGAGAGGCAATAATCGACTGGCATGTGGTATAGCGAGTTCACCGCCACTATGAGTACTATTAACCATTCTATAAGTGTTTATAACATCAACCACAGCATTAATAAGCGCTTCTCTTGCGTCTGATATCGAAGAAGTTAAGCTGCGGTCGACAGCCATTTTCGAGAGCATTCCAATTATTGCTTCGTGATCCGCAAAATTGATCACATCCGACAAAATGGTCACAACTGGAAGAGACAACGTATGAACGCGAATACGTCTTTCGCCCTGCGATGACGTGTAAAGAATTGCCGCTTGAAAGCAGACGTGTTGGTAATCCTTAAGGTCTTCATCAATGCTAATCTGAACCGCAAATCCTGAATCAGGGTTAACATTAGGCAATGCCAGCAAATCAGTTGAACTGTTTTCGTTCCCAAAACAGAAAAAGTATTTGATTAAGTTTTCGTTCAAAATATAGCTTTGAATGTAAAAACTGAATACCGAACAAAAAAGTTGCCATGAAAAGTATGAATAGAAAGTCCACGCGTGCATCGCATTCGCATCACTGCTTCAAATCCTATATTTCGAGTTAAATAATGTTTCATATCTGCTTCAAAACGAGATAACAGCGATGTTGAAGTGCTTCCGCCATAATAATGAATAGAACCGCCACAAAACTTCGATACACAACCAACAGTTGCCAAATCGGAAAAAGTCGACGATAAGTCAAATAAATCAACAGCTATTTGATGCTCAGAACACTCTAACGCAAGCTTTTTATAAAAATCTGTGCTTGGATTTAATAGAGGAGTTAAACCTGTCGTGTTATTATTATTACTCGTTCTATTATTAGGGTCTTCTCTGTTTGCCAAAACTGAGCCATCATTTGGACCGCCAATGCTTGGGAGTGTGGCCTGAATGAGCGTAATTCTTCCGCCGAGAGATGATAACGCTTTGTACGCAACGCTTAATGCTGGACCCAATGCAGAACCAGTATCGTAGACAGTATTATCACTATCGTTGTCTACCGGAAAATTAGGTAAAATTTCAGTTAAAAATTCTTCTATTTGAGCTCTTTTCGATTGCAAATTAACGAGAAGATTGTCAGCGAGAGGCAGAAAAACGTCTATAAATGAAATTAATATTATAATTAATGAAATAAATAATACAGTAAATTCTCTTATTTCAATAAACCTTGAATATCAGGCATAACTAAATGAATGGGCTGTTTATCTCCTAAGTTGAAAAAATGTAATTTCGAGTCGAAAGCGATAAATCCAATCAAAGTCCGAGAATCTCCAGGTATTTGGTTAAGAGAATTAAGGATCGATTTGGCGAGAATCGGAATGTACCCAATTTGAGTGGCATGTCGTGAGCAATCGAATACAAATAAATAAGCGGCCGGTTGTGGCGGACGTACCATATATTCAACACTAGCTATATATTCAATTGAACCATAATTTAATTCGGGTCTTGTGGTGCAGTCAATCATTTGTCGCGTATTATAGTCATATAAAAATTCTTCGGGAACTGTCGAATAAAACATCATTGAAAATGAATGCGATATTGAACACATAATAAACGATAACTTACTATCATTAATACGATGACACAAATTGCATTGCCATCTTCGCTGATCCAAAAGCCGAACGAATGGGTTAATGTATGTGCGACACGCTCTGCAACGAACTATAGGACTGTCTTGAATCACTGGAATATACTAAATTTAAAATAAAGTTAGTTTTCGTGATACGAATCGTTAGTTTTATATTTGTTATGAAAACATACGTCGTCTTTGAATGGATGGATGAGAATACCCAATGGTAAGCGACACTTCTGCAGAAGCGATGAAGTGTCGGGCACTTTAGTTAGCGTACAACGCATTATGTGTTTATTGCAATTCATTTCCGATTCTTTAGCATTGTTTACGTATTTTTCCGCATAAATCGCTTTCGTTCTGACATCCTTTTCAGTCAAAAGATTAACGGTTTGATTTCCCCATAATTGGTTCCAACTCTGGTTTACGGACATTCCGCCCATATTTGCCGTTAAGTTATCCACATTTTGCTGACCAGAAGCGTATGACTGTTGTTGTTGTTGTTGTTGATTGAGCTGATCATTGTTTTGGTAACCATAACCATATCCGTTATAGATTTGCGTATCGGTTAATCCAACTGCAGAGTTGTGATACATGTTGGAAGTATAGGCCATTTCTCACTCATCAAAACATATTATATCTACAATCCATGCAATCATGTGACTCACAATCATTGTAAACGTCACCCAACATATAACACTAGCTATAACTATAACATTACGTACACGTAATTCCATTCTATGTTACACGTCGAACACATATTACCGGCAATATTACGTACTCAATACAGACCTCACTCGGTTATGAGCGATATTCAGGCGAATGTCAATGAATTTACTTTACTTAAGCTAAACCGGTATAAAATGTTTTGAATCTGAATGTTATTCATTACTAATTTATACCTGAGTGTTAAATTTAGTATACTTTAATTAAAGCTTCCGTTGGTTCAGAATTTTTCAAACAAAACCAAACCGAAATTTAGTTTATCTCACTATGATTATATAAGAATAGTTAGATATTAGCAGTTAAGTTAAGGTTAAAAGTTAAACATTTTATAGAAAGTAAAGTTAAAAGTTAAATGTGTTTGAATGTTTATATTTGTTTTATTCTAATTATTTGTATGATTTAATATATTTATGCTTCAAAACAGTTCTGCCCAAAAGAATAATTGATTATCATTTGGTAATCTAAGTTAACCTTAACTTAAAAGGGTTGCGTTAAAGTTAGCAAACTTATTAACCGTTCAAACTTAAAATGAAAAGTTTTCAAAATTAACCAAAAATATAAGTTTTATAACCAAATAACCACCAAATTTGATATATTAATATTTCTTAAAAAATCACATCTGATAATGTCCTATAATATTCAAGTAAATCTATTTTTAAACATGAAAATGTTTTGATTTAAATAAATTGATGTATAAGTATGTATACACGTTCAGCATATATCGTATAGATGTTAGTATAAGTTAGTATTAGTACTGTATTAGTAGTATAAATGTTGCGCTATTGATGCGTACAAATTGATGCGCAGTTCACTCAATTCGGTTAATTAATGTTTCTCTCTCTCACTCAATATAGTTGAGTGCATAACAGTTTAAGTGACTGTTAATGATTTTGTTGTTAAATGTCTGTTATATGTTAGCTGTTGTTTATTAAATATTTTTATATATAACTTATATATATTGTTATATATTGTTATTAGTGTTTATCATATATAGTTTTGTTTGCTGTTTATCAATATATTAACGCGAAAACCGGTGATCAATGTTTAGATGCGAATACCAATAGAAAAACATGAGATTTTTTTATGGATTTAATTGCATTTTAAATAAATTATAAAAAATTAGTTATATAGTAGTAGTAGTGGTTTATATGGTTTATATTGTTTATATTGGTTGCTATTTTCGGATTCGTCACTAACGATGTCAACGCACGAACGCGATCTCGAAATGATGATTACGTCGCGCGAAGACGAGCTCCGAAAACTCAAACAATTGCTCAATGATAGGGACGAAGAGATACAGGAATTGCGGTCACAGTTAGACAAATACAAGTCTGTGTTATCGCTACGAAGCGATGGCTTTATCTCAGTGAATGCCGTAACCGCTCATAAGAACCCGCGAAAGAATCGTCTTTTGGGCATATCTGCTGAACCGCAAGCTCTGCTCACGTTTCAAGAACTCATTCAAACCAAATTCACGGAATATCCCAAATCTCAACAGTTAGTACTGATTTATTTATACCTGTCTGTAACGCACTGTGTCTCAAATTTCTTAAATAAATATACAATAAATCTATTTATTGACACAAGAGTAGCAAACAATGATTTATACGTTAATTAATAGATATAAATACGCGTATATCTAAAACGCATAAACGCGTCCATAATTTACAGTTAAATATAGTGTTATTTGTATTATTTCTGTAAAGCTCTACTCGTTATCGCAATACATGTTGAGATACTGTACCTCTTATTTTGCGATAACACATTCGCTTCGAACCTCAGAACATGTTTAAAAACGAAATCTTCAACGAAACGGTTGTTGCTATGCTTTGACACCAAATATTGCGGTTTAATATCCGCACTAAATATAAACGCATTGAGAAATAAATGTAGACAAACATTCCCTTTGTCTTATGCAATATTACAAACTTGCGAACCAAAGCAATACCACTGCGTTTTGATTATATTTGCTTAACTAATGCTCGCACACATAAAAAACTACTTATTTATTGATATATTCGTTTTTTATCGCTTTTATTTTACTACCACTTGTTTATTAAAAAGCTATTTTAATAACGACTCTCGAGATTAATTTTAGTTTCTGTTGATGAATGGCATGTTAAACATTTGAAATGCTATTATTTATTTTCGTTTGCTTTTATTTTTGTTTGAATAGACGAAAAATTACTTAAAATACATTTTTCCGAGTTATCAATGCTTTAGTCATGAGATTAATAACTGCTATTTTGCGGAAAACACAAACACTAAACTGTTTTTTCTTGAGTTGACATTATCTTATGTTTTGAATTCGTTTATAGTTCCAGAGACTTAATTAATAAAGCAATACACGAAAATGATTTTATGAAGAACTTAGAAGAGGTACAAATAAATGAGATAACGGATTGCATGTATCCCGTGGAGTACGCGATCGACTCCTTAATCATTAAAGAAGGCGATGTGGGATCAGTTGTTTATGTTATGGAAGATGGAAAAGTAGAAGTTAGTAAAGGGGGAAAGTTTTTATCGACGATGGGTCCTGGAAAGGTGTTCGGAGAACTCGCTATACTATATAATTGCACGCGAACTGCAACTGTTAAAGGTAATCATACTGTGTATCATATATCGTGTATCACTCATCGCTCGTTTACATTCTCTGCGTGATTACAAACCATTTTTGTCGCATTTCACTTCAAAATTATAAGCACACAATCAATTCACGTGTCGTTGACACGTTTAAATAAAAGCAATAAATCACATTAAATTTACTTTATATTATTTTTTTGTACATGAATATCGTTTTCTATTTGTATATACACCCATAAATTTTATAACTTTACATTAGATTAAATTTATGTTTTTAATAATATGAGCGGTTAGTTATTAATAGCTCACGCTATCAACAGTTATCAACAAATTATTTAAACAAAGAGTTTTCATGCGAACTAATTTTTTCGATGTAAGGATTTTAATACGATTTATTGTTTGTGCCATAGCTATCAAAGACTGCAAATTATGGGCTATAGAGAGGCAATGCTTTCAAACTATTATGATGAGAACTGGATTAATACGGCAACGAGAATATATGGATTTCCTTAAAACTGTTCCTACTTTTAGAAAATTACCAGATGAGACGATTATCAAGATTGTTGATGTTCTAGAAGAGGTATTTTTATTGTTATTTTTCTATAGCTTTTTAAATAACTATTTGTATGTTACACTTAATTCAGATTCTATACTATTCAATAAATTTTAATAGAATCTATACAAATACTATAACATTGGGTTCTTTTTTATTGTTAAAATTATTTTAAAATGAGGCCATATTATATAAATTAAAAATAAAATCCAATTAAATGAATAGAGTTAATTATGTGCCTAACAATAAATTTATTTAACCAATAATTTAAAACATTGAGGTTTTTAACTGTTTTTACTACTTTTTGTAACATTTCTCGTTAAAATTGTTCAAAGAATATAAAATTTTTCGATTTAATCTTTTAGTTTTTGTATGTTTGTAAAACACGTTTCCAATTAAATTTTAAACATTTGCGACATATGTTGTTATAATTATACTTTTTTAAAAAATAAGAATTGAGTTTTACTTAAAGATTTTTATACTGTTAACTTTCACGCAACCATAGGCTAATATTTTATGTTCTTATTTTATAGCCTTAGAAAATGGCTCAAATCCTTTCATTTTTTTAAAAATTCGTTTATTTTAATTTGTTATAATATTTTTATTTTCACTCGTATTTAAATAATATGGAAAGTTAAATCAACCTTTAATCCTGAAACCATGGCTGTTGTGCTCGTAAATACCGTACTATTTAATACTTTTATCGTGATTACGCAAAATTTAGATCAATGTTTGAATTATAATATTTATTTAACGCTTATATAACTTGTGAAATATTTTGTTGTATTTACATTATATTCATTATACTAACTTTTTCTGTTTTCAATCAATTTATTATGCCGGTATCAATTTAAATATTTTCAATATTTTTTTAATCTATGCGACATTTCTTGAGTCAATAAAAATATTTTGAAGAAACTGTTTGAACTTACAGACATTGAACTTTTTTATATTTCTTTTTTTAGTTGTAAATTACGAAATTATATATGCAATTAATGATTCAAAATAATAGCATTTATTTTATATAAAAACAGTGCTATAAATAGCATTAATAAATGACTAAAATAGCACTTATTATAAATAGCTTTTGATATTTCTTAAAAATTACATAAATTTTTTAATTTATAAATTTTTTCTTCATATTAACATTTTTCTAAATTACCTTTTATTAAGAAATTTTTGCAAATTTGAAAATGTATTGCAAATAATTTGGTGAATGGGGTCGCTAACACTTGTCAGATTTAAACGAGATTTAAAATGAACTTTTTCGGGTTCCGCTGTATGACTGTCGGGCCTACATCGGGCTCGGGTCTTAAAATTTTCATGATTTCGCAGTCTACTTCTAATTTATGAGATAAATTCTATCATTTTGAGTGTCTAATAATTAGTTTTATTTTTAATGTAGAATTACTGTAGAACTTTAAAATTGATTATTTTTAGCACATTCGATTTATTAGGCGAGTTTGTCAATACAATAAAAATTCCGCATAACATTCCTATTAATTATTTTTATTTATTGATTTCCTAATTTTATTAAAAGAATTTATATTTAATAAACAATACGCTACTCACTGAGAGCTCACATACGATTACATTATAACTTTAGCTACAGATACTGACTGGCATTCAAAATGCTAGACTCTCTTCGAGAAAATTAACTTAAATTCGTTCTATTGAATCGCAACGGATTTTAAAAAAATAAATTTAATGAATTTAAAAAATATTCGTTGGTTTCAAATAGTTATAAAATATAAAAAGTTTTATTAATTTTATTTTATTTTATTTCAAACCCTTAAGCTTAACTTAAGCTATAAATTAATTTGTTTAAGGCATTCTGTCGTTATCTCGTTATCATTATGCAAATAACGAATTATATCTGTTAAGAGGCTATAGAAATAAATAGCATATTTTTAGTGTCTTATTTAAAGACTATACAAATTTGTGTGGTTATGTTATTTTTACATTTAATATCAGAAGAGGATTCCCAGTAATTAATTAAGAAGCATTCATAAGTGAGTTTAGGAAACTATATAAATGTAGTTCATTAACGATTATTTACGATTACACGCATTTATCATATGCTCAAGTTTTTTAACATTTTATCAGAAGCTGGTTCTGCTCTTTTTATCTTTAAATCTAAGCAGTTCTGCTCTTTAAACCATCAAAATAGATACCGTATTTCAAAACATTTAGCTCTGATTGAAATATTTATTTAACACAAACTCATCGTTTCTAATAAATTCACAAATTATTTTATAAATTTATAAATATTCAGTAAATGCGCAAATATTTGTACAATATTTAGAAATTTTGTTTTTATTTGATTATTTACAGAAAAGCAATGAACTATTAAAGTTATAGTTAGACTCAACTAGTATTAATCTAGACTTACATGAACATAGAGATAGGATAACAATTTTAAAATTTTGAATATATTAAATAATATACAAATTTTCCACACCTTATTCTTGACCGCTAATAGTTTTTGTTGAAATTATATGTTTTTCAGAAAGTAAAAAACTAAAGTCGAGCGCTCTAATTCTATTCATGTGTTTTTATTCAATGATTGAAGTTTTGAAACGATAAGTTTTTGTTTTCGGCCCAAATAATGAATTTCTATTTGAGTTGAATCAAATAACATAACGACACTTTCATAGTGTGCTTACTTTCTAGCATATCATTTATAATAATAATAAATAAAAGCTGAACTATTTGTTTAATCAATTAAACTATGAATTTTACTGGAATATTGTATTATTATTTAAAAGATACTTTTATGACTAAAAGTATAGTGAAACTTAAGGTTTCGTTTTGGCTAATAATAAACAAAACAAATTCAATTAGAAACTAATTTTAGACTTTTGGCAAAGATTTAAAGCGTTTTCCCATTGTTCTTCGACTTCGATGCGAGTTTTATTTATTATGAAAATAATATTGTTTTTAAGTTTTATTTTTTAAATTTTAATGGTTTACAAAAAATAAAACGATAAGGAAGCATGAAAGCTTGAAATGATGTTAATTTTCGAGTAAATAATCAGATATGTTTTGACAATTTAAAATCAATATTAGCGGAAGGTTTGGATTACTTTTATTTTCATGTCATACCAGAAAAATAGTTTTGTAAATCTGGCGAGTTTTAAACTCAATTCTGTTATATTTTGATTCCTAAAAATTCGAAATGCATACATACTATACGTTA
Organism: Phthiracarus crinitus; assembly: GCA_034698025.1. NCBI lineage: Eukaryota > Metazoa > Arthropoda > Arachnida > Sarcoptiformes > Phthiracaridae > Phthiracarus > Phthiracarus crinitus. The sequence continues at coordinate 12,276 of JAQGAW010000761.1, forward strand.
GACTTCGTAATCTAATACACTCTAATATAATATACTCTTTAATACGCTAAACGATATTATGATATTTCAATAATTAAAATGATCTGAAATAAATATTCAATTATTGTTAGACAAGTTATTTGAAAGGCGATTATATCATACGACAAGGAGCGCGTGGCGACACTTTTTATATCATAAGTAAAGGATCGGTTAAAGTAACAATAAAAGAAACAATGATGGAAACTGATGGCCCGAGCAATGAAGGAAACAATGCTCCGGAAAAGTTTATCCGAAACCTTACGCGCGGAGATTTTTTCGGCGAACGAGCATTACAAGGCGAAGATCTTAGAACTGCTAATATCATCGCTGACGCCGATTCTGTAAACTGTTTAGTTATTGATCGAGAGTATGCACTATTTTGTTATATTTTATTGAAATATTAAAAATAATTACTTTTATTCGCAGATCGTTTAATCAATTAATTAGCAATCTTGACGATATTAAAACTAAGCGTTACGACGAAGATATACTCGAAAGAAGAAAGTAAGTGTTTTTCAGTGAAGCTTCGTTTTCTTAATTTAAAATTAACTTACCATTAACTTTATTATTATATTACTGTCACTTATTTCTTGATTTTCACTGCTTCTTTAAAAGGAGGTTAATTCATGCATAAGGTATGGTATTATTGCGAAATAAATGCACTTTTCGTTTCGACTTAAAAGTCACGAACATTTATATATAATAAATTTAATTTTTGTTCGACAGATTGAACGAACAATTTTCTCAGATAGAGCTGATTCAACTTCGAAAAGTGGCCACATTAGGTGTGGGAGGGTTTGGTAGAGTAGAATTGGTAACACTCGCTAACGATCAGTCTAGAAGTTTTGCGCTTAAAGTTATGAAAAAGTCGCAAATCGTTGAGACGCGGCAACAGCAGCACATTTTAAGCGAAAAACAGATTATGATGGAATCAAATTGCAATTTTATTGTTAAATTATATAAAACTTTTAAAGGTTAGTGGAAAATCGATTTTGTATACTTTGTATCGAGCATTGTTTAATGATTATAACTTATGATAGCATAAAAGTAAATGTTATTTTAGTGTTACTTTATGAATATATTAATTGAATGTTAATTTAGTTAACTTTAGTTAACATTTTAGATGCCAAATATTTATATATGTTACTCGAATCTTGTTTGGGCGGGGAATTGTGGACAATACTCCGAGATCGCGGTCACTTTGACGAGTCAACCACCAGATTTTACGTTTCGTGTGTCATCGAAGCGTTCGATTATCTTCATTCTCGAAATATTATTTATAGAGACCTGAAACCCGAAAATATGTTATTGGATCAGTTTGGTTACGCAAAGTTAACCGATTTTGGATTTGCCAAACGCTTATTACCTCCAGGAAGAAAAACTTGGACTTTTTGTGGAACGTAAGCCACATTTCATTTTTATTTTATATTTGCGAAATATTGAAATTATGAATTACTTGTTAGTCCTGAATATGTTGCTCCAGAAATTATACTAAATCGGGGCCACGATTATTCAGGTAACAAAAATAATTTATATTTTAATTTAGAAACAATTTATTGAAAATTTTGTTCGTTTATATTTTAGCTGATTATTGGTCATTGGGTGTGCTTATGTTTGAATTGCTTACTGGAACGTAAGTTTAGTTTGAATTGTTTTGTAGTCTAAATTGTTAATTAAATTTTGTTGTCTAGTCCTCCATTTACTGGTCCTGATCCTATGAAAACTTATAATATTATTTTGAAAGGCATTGATGCCATTGAATTCCCGAGAACTGTATCGCGAAACTCAACAAATTTAATTAAAAAATTGTGTCGCGATAATCCAGCCGAACGGTTAGGATACCAAAAGGGTGGCATAGAAGACATTAAAAAACATAAGTATATTGAATTTTGTGTTTTTATTTAATTTATTAAATCAATTCATTATTGTCAGATGGTTTGATGGCTTTTATTGGGAAGGTTTGAAATCACGTACACTTAACCCTCCTATAACACCAGTGGTAAGTTTTATTTATAACGTTACTTTAAAAATGTAAATAACTTATCATAACTTACTATTTTGGGAAATAGATTCGCAATGCAATAGATAATTCCAACTTCGACTCATACCCACCAGACAACGAAGGAGAACCTATTGACGACTTGTCGGGATGGGACGAAGAATTTTAGATATTAATATGAATACGTATAAATATAGGATAAATAAATAATTAATTGTATAACAATTTGACTTAAAAAATAGTTGCAATTATGAAATTTTTATTGACTGTTAGATTTTAATAGAACTCATTATCAATTTCGTTGATCATCCAAATGTACAAATAATTATTCATTTGTTGCATAATAAAAAATTATATCACATTTTATTTAAAATATAATTCAATTCAAAGTAATTGATCTGTGATCAAACTTAATACAAATAATTAAATGATAATCAAACTTTGTTGTGAATTTAATTCTCTATTTAAAAAATTTATTTTGATTGTTTGAGCTATTTTTTGAATGAAATTTAAAGTTGAATTAACTTAATATTATTATTATTGTTAAATTTTTAATTTAGCAGTGGTTTGAAAATATTTAATTTGGCAGTGGTTTGAAAATATTTAATGAAAATAAGCTGTTTGTAAATCACTAAAACACGGTTTTAAGCATTATTCAATATAATTTATAAAATTATTATACAAATATATATATTTTGGAAAATATTGTATTTTTATATACTAAATAAACTAAAATTAAGTAATAAATAAACTTTTCATTTCGAAGTGCTATTTTGAAGGTTTTGGTTTTGGGCGAAAATTTAATTTCCTTCGTAATTGTGGATAAATTTTAGAACCACACGCGAAAATATTTCAATTAATGGTATGTGTGATCAATGTAAGCGTTGTAATAAGGCTATATATACCACTTATTAACATTAATCAACTTAACTGGAAAACTATGTAATGTACTCTACTCTACCGTAACAGATGCACACAACGAAACGTAAATGTAAGCAAAGATCGTGTTTTGCCTAATGATTGCAAAATGAAAAAATCTCGTTTAGACCTCACTAGTATTAGAAATTTCTTCATTTTTAGAAATTTTTGCGGTAAGTTTGCTCGCAAACTAGTATTAAACGGATTTACGTTATGTTGCGTTAAATTATGGTGTGCTGTACTGTAATGTACTGATAAACAGATATATTGTACTGTATATCGTATACCGTTTCTCTAATATACAGTATGTAAACTACAGTACAATTTGTATACAAATAGATTACCGTATATTAAATAATGACTAATAATGACTAATAATACGAATAATACTTCAGGATTACCTGAAGACACAGTTCCTCTTGAGAATCAAGTCGCTGGTCATTTCTACGGTAAATGTGATAACAAATGCTATGTATTGCGTCACTGCTCGTCCGGCGATGTATTAAAACCAATCATTGATGTCCGAAGTGAACGCGAATATCAATTTTATAATACGATTTGGAATACGAATAACGATAATGATGTGGTGGTAACCAAATTAAGACCGTTTGTGCCCAAATTTAATGGTACTTTTGTCGCTCAAAATGGACAACGATTCACGAGACTCTCAAATATTACCAAAGATTTAGTTAACCCATCGATACTCGACGTGAAAATCGGAGCAATTACTTATGATATCGAAGCGAATGACCAGAAAATTGCGAATGAAACCGATAAATACGCTTTCGCTCAACAAATTGGTTTTCGGTTTTTAGGAATGAGAGTATGTTTTCACTAGTTTTTACTAAAGTTTAATTAAACTAAAAACGCTTACATAATAGTAAAGTTTAGTACAAATGAAAAACATTACGAGATTACCATTTCTCGAGTCAGCATAAACTATAATCATTTTCTATTATTATTTTTACTATTATTGATTATCTAACAGATAATGTATTATCGATATCTCGTATTATCATTAAATTCATTTCATTTTGCTTTATTTATAGATTTATGATTCATTGAAAAAAAGTTATATAATTAAGGATAAAGAGTATGGTAAATCATTAACACCTGATAATATAAATGAAGGTTTGTTTATTCATGCAAAATACATGAACTTTTTATAATAATTTATAACTAGAGAACTAATATAAGATTTAAACTTTTGATAATTCAATTAAACCGCAAATCTTGAAGTTTTTCTTACACTTCAATGTTATGGTCGAATGAATGGCCATCTTATTTGTTCAAAACCGTGTTTTATTATATAATTTTGAAATAATCTTAAAATATGTTTGAATAATAAAAAATTGTTTTATTTGACAGCAATAATATTATTTGTTGGCGATAATAAAGCGTTAATTAAAGAATATTACAATCAATTAAACGCAATTAATGACTGGTTCTGTCGATACAATATTGATCGCTGGAGATTCATATCGAGTTCGTTATTATTCGTTCACGACAGCGATCGTCACAACGTTATCATCAAAATGATTGACTTCGCTCACGTGTTCCCCAATAAACGTTGTGATGAGAATTATATTTTTGGACTCAAGAATATTATCAAATATTTTTATAACATAATCAAATAAAAAGCAATTTATATATATTAGATATATATAAGTCTATATTTATATAATTGATAATAATAATTATTTTTTATGCAAAGTATACAATTTTTGTATATATAAAAGCTTATAAAATACAGTAAAACAAGTTTTAGTCATAAAAACGAAATTCAATCGATTACTTTCGCAGCCACTTATCCATATCTAATTCCGAACTGTATTCAAAAATAACTTTTCCATTAACCCAAACACACCTATTATTGCTTTTATTCAATGACTCAGTGCTGGCGTTATCTACTTGTTGGCCATTTTGCGATTCCAATCGATCCATCAGTCCATCGTTATTCTTGATTTCTGAATCGGTTTCACGCTTCGACTCATTCAATTCAGATTCTAATTGTTCGCATCTCTCGTTGCTATCAGTGTTTGAAGTCAACGCGATATTACTTAAATTGTCGATGAGTTCGATTTCGCTGTCGAAAGACACGCTTCGAGACCTGTTTAATGCGATTGAGTCACCGATTTTCAATGGCAAATCACTGATCGTTTCCTTCAATTCAATCAAAACGCGTCTCAATTGTGTCAATTCGTTTAACACATTTCTCTGAAATTGTTCGTTAGTTTTCCTCATATTCTCCATATTAGCGACAACTGCTTCGATATATTGCTTACTTTCGCAACACGAATGCCAATTATTTTCCAAATTATCTATTATATTACAGTAAATAATTATAATTAACTTTAAAATATAGTTTAAATTAAACATATTCATACACGAAGACACGTTTCCTAAAGCGGGTTGCGATACAGCTGTTGTTGCAGTGGTTGTCGTGACAGGCGTTGCGTTACTGGCAGTCAATGAAGACGCAGTCGTATATGTTGTAAGTTGTGTTGTGTTGAATACTGGTAACCAAATCGTTGTGGAAGGAGTGGTGGATCGCGTGGTATGCACTCTCATATCCACAGGATGTGGTGGATATATGGGCATCGAGTTATCAGAAATGGGTGACACCGATGACAGTGACGTTATCGTTGTTGGCTCAAAGCCACGAGCAATCGGTGTCGAGATTCCGTTTGACATTGACATCGATGGCAAACCCATTATCTGGCGATTCATTATGCAATTAATTGGTGGCGAACTGAGATGGTGTGACGAATGACACGACGAACACCAATAGAAGGAGTTGTTTGCCATTAATGGCTGACGAATGGCTGACTGGTGTGAGTGAGTGTGTGAATGAGAATGTGAGTACATTTGGAAAACCTAAACATATGATATGTTCAATTAATTCATTAGATTTTGGACGAAATCAATCAAATGGATTGTATTACTCAATGATTAAACTTAAACAAGTGAACTGTTGTTAAATGATTAAATGATTAAACTTGTTTGCACTTTAGTTACTGCACTATTGATAAACGGAAACAACAAACACAACACAACACACAATCACACAATACTGCAAACTACTGTAATGCTAACGAATACGCAGACATACTTTAAGGTCAGTCACGTAAACCAATTTTAACTTTCAAAGCATATTACAGATGGCATGCGAACATGTGCTCAAATAACTGCCTGTCTATTCTATATTTCAAAATAAGTTTATTCAGTGATATAATTCTCTCCATAAGCGTATTAACGTAAAAGTTTAGTTTAACTTAAAAGTTGCGGACGGTTTGGTTAAAAAGTATATTTTCATGTTTATTTAACTTCGCCACTATAACACTATACAAAACCCAATTCTAATTTTATTAAATTTGAACCAATTTTGAACTAATTTGAAGCACATAGCTTTACCCCATTTAAACCATTGTATGACATTTAAAGTTGATGTCACAGAGGTTTGCAAATAATTTGTATTCTAAAGTATTTTATGTAGAGGACACTAAAGTAACAAATACAATAGTCCTCATTAATGAAAACAAAGTAGAAATGCAATTTTATTTAAATATAAAACAAATAAAGTGATTCTTAACTCTTTCAATAAAGTGAACTCTGATTTTATACCGTATGTAAGTGTATACGAAAATAGACGTCACGTTATCGATATATCTCGTTCACCCTTTATCACACCTGTTTAATATATATGTATTTGTGTTCTATTTTATTAAAATTTTTGGTGTCAAGGTTTGTGACCTCAACTCAAACTGACCAAAAGAATTTAAGTGAATTAGAGCAGATTATTAGGGTCAAAGTTTAGAATATTAAGGTAGGGTAAAAGGGCATTAAAATATACAAATTAGGGTTAAAATAAGATTATAAAAATTATATTTAAACAGTAATTCTATCTATTTTAAAGTTTTATTGTTACATTTCATATATATCTGAATTAAACTGTATTATAACATATTTCCTTAAAGTTCGAAACTTAATGTCCAAAATTAAGGTCATTTATGGTGTTAAATTGAAAATAAAGGTAAATTAGGGTTCTGAAGCAAATTTGGTTAAATTAAGTTATGTCCGAAAAAATCAGTTCCAAACATTTAATTAATGCACTGCAATAATTAATGTGAGCATTTTTTAACTTTAATTTTTCACAAAATTTTTTATTTAACTGCTAAATTTAAAATGTAGGGTAATTTATGGTGTTTAATGAAAATTAGGGTAAATTGGGGTTCTGAAGTAATAAAAGGGTAAATTAGGGTAATTTAGGGCATACCCTAAAAATCCGCTCTATGGTCATAACTTTCAGAAAATTATTTGCAAACCTCTGTGACATCGAGTTTAGATTTCTTTACTAATTATATTTTGGGTGGAATTTGGTGATCATTACATTTTCCTTACATTTCAAACATGACGAAATAATTAGTAGCATAAAACATGAATGGGATTCCTGACAATAAGTACTAGTGATAATTTGGGCAGATTTTCTCAAAACTTTTATTTATATAAAAATAAGAATGCTTTTTGAGATAAAATTTAAAGTTTTTAGACTTTCATTTTTGTGCGTTTGATGCGTATATATTTATTAAGTTTTTATGCGTATTTAGTCGCTATCGTTATATTACACTTTGATTTAATTGGCAAACGAATAAAGCATATATAATAGTGATTGAAAATCTTTTTTCATTACCGGTACGACAGTGAATTTGGGTATTAGTACCGGTAACGGTACGGTAATGAATTGAAAAAATAAAGTTTTTGCGGTAATGAAACGGTAACGATAATTTTGGGTTCGATAACGGTACGGTAACGGTAATTGACTAAATTTTAGTATCACTAATTTTTAGCATTAAAGTCTTGATAATTATATATACTTCGAACAATTTAGCATTCATTTTCGCATTATATATGCAATAGTTATAACAAAAATATATATATTAATATAAAAAGTTTGTTGTTTGATGCCTAATAATTAATTACATTAGTGTTGCATTAACGGTACGACAGTGAATTTCAAAAAGTTCACGGTAACGATACTGTAATGAAATTTGATTTTTGGTTTTTACCGGTAATGAAACGGTAACGATAATTTTAAGTTCGGTAACGGTACGGTAACGGTAATCAAAATACAAATATTTTCAATCACTAGTATCGTTCTTGTTTTTTGTATATTTTCGAACAAATAATTAATAAACCTTAAGAGTTACAAATTTACAATAAAATAATCTCATAATTTAAGATTATTTTTTGTTTCAATCAATTATTGTAATTTAAAGTCGGTGTCGATCAGCACATATCTGATCAAAAGTTATAAAATTTTTAAATTTAAGTAAATCAAAATTTATCTCCATTTATTATAAAATTAATATAATTTTTTAATTTTGTGTTATTTTACATAATACTTACAAACTTAATATTAAATCTATTAATAGTTTTTGATAAAAATGAAAATAATCGGACAAACGATAATCCATACCATAAACCAGTTATTCCGCCGATATTACACACAAACTCAATAAAACTCATTTTATTCATTTCTGAGTGAACTGCGCTTAATGTCAATTTTGGCGTTAAATTCAATTCAATATTGTTATACATATTAGTTGGTAATCTTTTAGTAAAAATCTTTGCGTCAAAATTTGTAATTAAACAATACGAGTGACAATTTCTCCAACAAATGTCATTAATTTTGTTGTAAATATTTTCGTTAATAATAAAAGAATTGTTGCAAAACTTGTACCGCTTTTTATGCATATCCGTTATATCAATTGCACAAAGTTTAGTCCTTCCAGACATAAATATTGGTATGCAATCGTATATTCCGTGCAATGAATTGATAAAACATTCTGATAAACACACGTGTGTTGAATGTGGCGAAAATTGAAACTTTGTCTTGAGATCATCTGATTGTGCACACAAATGCCCAAATGATTTCGAATAAATTCTTTTCAAATAGTTTGTCGTATAATATAAAATTGTAGAATTAGTATTTAATGGAATTTGAATTTGATAAATATCAGGTTCGCCTATGAAAATATGAAAATTATGTGGTCTTATCATATAACCGTCATTTTTCATGTATAAATTTATTCGAAATTTAATATTTTTAAGATATTCAACAATACCGAAATCAAATAAATCTTTCATTAATTTGGAATTCATTGAATTAATATAATCAAAATATATTTGATGAAAATGAAGTGTGTTTATATGAATGGATTCATTATGGTAAGTGTAACTTACTCTAAACTGAAAATGTTTTGTGCAATCAATTGTGATATTAAGTATGGTTTCAATAGTACACGACTCTATCAAACCAGTAAACATTTCATATAGAAATGAATAAGTTTTAAAGTTATAATTTTCTAGAAATTCTAAAAAATTATATTGTGAAAACAGTGGTTCGTATTTTACAAAATCTACTTCAAAATGAATAGATGGCAGTGATTTCAAATATAAGAGGTTTACTCGGGTTATTGTATTAAAGTTCAAATATTCGTTTATTAATTGAAATTTTTGAAACATCATTATTGATAATATAATTGTCATAATAAAGAAGTTCAAAACCTTGAAAAGTTGTTTACTAATCATAAATTGTGTTTTAAAGCAAAATATTATAATTATATGATTAATAATTAATATTAATTTTAACAGTAAGTATTTGGTTAACATATAGCAATCAATCCCATACCATAACGATATTATTCCGCCACAAATGCATAAATACGTTACAAAATCAATTTTCGGCACATGAGTGTAATCTAATAAAGAAGATGAGATATCATCAAATTTAATTCTGTTATCGGATAACATCTCCATATCTTCAGCTTCCTTTGTGACTATTTGTTCATTGAAACAACTTATTCGGCAGTTGTTTTGTTGTTCGGCAGTTATTTTAGCAGTTATATTAATCAAGTTATAATTAATGTTTTCCATTATATCAGGAAATTCTAAGCTATAATATTGATTTGATTTTATAAATGTTTTAACATTATAATCAGAATTATGACAACAATTAGTCTCGTATGGGTGTTCTAATTTTGTTTCTTTCGTAATAAAATATTTAATTATTTTAATTGTTCTTAATTTCAAAATAAACCGATTGTGATGACTATACTCATGAGGCAGTGTTTTGCTTGAATGTATTATTGCTGAGAATCTAATATTATATGTCTGAAATAATAAATCAATTTGAGATCCGTTTATGTTTATAAAGTATGTGAAACACATCGGAGAAAATCGCGTTGAAGTGAGATAAACATTTATTTTATCAAAATTCATTTGAATATAATTAAAATAAACTTTTAACTTAATAGATCGTAATATATATTCGAACAATGATTCGGCTTTATTTTTATTTTGTATTGCTTTGAGTAATTCTCTTTTATTCAAAATACAGACACTTATAGACGGAATCGAATGATTTTGGTTTTCGGATAACGTTATGCTGATTGCAGTTTTGTATTTTGTATACTCTATTGTTATCCATATAAAGTGAATTATTGCGAAAACTATTAACAATATTTTCATTAATTTTCTTTTATTTCCTTTAATAATTTCATGATAATAATAAAGAATACAGTTTTATATTTTTATGAGTGTAATTAAATTATTTTTATTATAAACTACACATTTAATAATGAAATTCAAAAATAAAAAATATTTTACATCTGATTGTTAGCCACAAAATACCAATTATTTCGAAATCGCATGAAATTATTTATATTCATTTTTGTTCTCCAATGTATAGAAGTTAATTGATTGTACCATTTAATGATATTTACATATACCTTAATTTGAATTAATGCAATTCACAAGTTTTCTTTAGTTCATATTTTCAAAGCACAAAAATCAATAAAAGAGCTGTTTCTAATTTTTTTAAAGAAATACCGCTATCGCTTTAAATAAAGTGCGGTTTAAACCCACTAAACTGCTCATTATTCAAGGTTTTATTAAATTCCTCAAACAAAAGTAAAGAAATCTTTTTATTGTCAAATATAGTTTAAATCCAAATAATCCAAACAATATTCAAACCTTCAAAAACAAAATAATATAAAAATAAAAACTCAACGAACCCAAAACTACTAAAAAACAAGAACTTTAACCATACTGTGTGATGCTTTTAAATAAAGGCAAAATTAAAATAAATTTTCATATTAATTATTATTTTCGTACCAGTCATATATGTTGGTATAAAAATATTTATCATAATAGTAATAAAAATGTAAATATGACAATAAAAACTATTAATTAGCATTATTAGCAGATATTAATTAAGCAAATTTTGTTTTCATATTAGAAAAGTTATTTAATAGTCAATTAGTCCATACTTTCATACTAGACTAGTAAACGGGCCCCCGACACGAATAATCGAGCCGGGCCTGGTTCGGGCTTAATAATAAAAAACTAGGGCCGGGCCGGGCTTTGAAGTTTCTCGGATTTTTATAGAATATTCTCATTTTAGGTTCTTTCATAAATTAAAAAAATTTAAAAAGTTATATTTTCGTTTAATAATTGTTTAAATATTATAAATAGAGCCGGGCTTTTGAGTTTATGAAATAATCGGGCTCGGGCTCGGGCCGGACCCAACGTCAAACTTTCGGGCTTCTGTATGGCTCGGGCCTGAAAATTTTAACGATTTACTATTTCATACAAACACCGTATTATATATTAAAGCCTAAGATAGTATATACATAGTAAATTATTTCTATATGTGCCACAATCCTATTCTCTATTGTATACATAATAATTATAAGCTTTTATTTTGAACTCGATTTTGGTTCAATATCTTTGTCATAAATATTTAAAAGATTCAGATCCAGGCTTAACGAAGTTAACTTTTACCACTTAAATTTAATTGTATTATTTTAATCTTTGAATCTTTAATTCTTGAATTTGATTTTTATTATTTAATTTTAAATCTTTGAGATCACTTTTAACTTATATTAACTCTAATTAGTAAATTATTTTCTTTCATTAATTTTACACATGAGTAGGATGGTAGCCCTTATAGTTCCGGATAGACGTTTAACATGGGGACCACTAGCACTGTAGTGTGACCCCTCCCCAGACCACTCGACTGTAGTGAGGCCCCTCCCCATACCCTCGCACTTTAGTACGTAGTGTTTTTAGCTCACTTTAACTAAAGGAGCTATTGGATTTGGGATGTCTGTCTGTCCGTCCGTCTGTCCGTCTGTGGACCGGTCTCTATATTTATTAAGGGATTTTTTCTCTATATTAATAAAGGGATTTTTTTAAAAAATAGACTCCTATCGACAAAAAAGACTCCTATTTTCAAAAAATCATTGTTGAAAAGACTCCTATCGGGCTTAAGATGGGCTAAAAATGGCTTTTAAATGGCCAAATAT
>JAQGAW010000762.1:0-24559 GCA_034698025.1 Phthiracarus crinitus
TCAATTCTGGTATATTATATTAAAAAGAAGCGAAAGACGAGATACGAATTGGTGGCCAAAGTTAGCAAACTTATTCTTTATCCCGTTAAATCGTTGCCTGGCGTTGAAGTGGACTCACTTAACATGAGTAATGTCACGAATTACGGGAAATATAAGGATAGGTCTGTAATTGAAATATTTTTGAAGTTATTTAATCGAATTATAATTAATTGAAATAAATGTTTCTGACGTCAGACAGTTTATGCTACTGGACAGGGAAAACAATTTCATTACAATGCGAACCGAACCGCGATTAACGCTAATCAAACTTAGTTTACACAATCAAAACGAAATATGGTTTGACGCCCAAAACTTTCAAACACTTAAAGTGGAAGTGAAGGAAACAATTGATCGCAACAGTGTTATCGATTTAGTGTAAGTGCGAAGATGTTCCTTATGTGTGTTTTTTTATAATAGTTTATGTGACCAACTAATAGATACCGAAACTATTCGATGGAAGGCAGTGATTGTGGGAAAGAAGCGAACGAATGGTTTTCTAATTATCTGTCGAAACCGAACATACGTTTAGTACAAAATGTGAATCCAAGACCAGCGCGAACTTATGGCGCGTATTCATCCGATTACGAACAAAAGTTTCCCGTAATTCTATTGACAATTAAATAATGTATAGTAATTTAGTGCTTAAGTTTAGTTTTTATTTTTCAAGATCTTATATCAAGACGCGGCTGCACTGTTGCTGCTCAATGAAAGTTCTGTGAATGAACTCAATAGTAGGATAAACGATGAAAAAGAAATGATTTCTTATCACAACTTCAGGCCTAACGTTGTTGTGAGTGATTGCGTTGCGTTCGATGAAGACAACTGGCAGAACATTACTATAAATTCTGTTAAGTTTCGGTTCTTGAATCCATGTGCGCGATGTATATTAACCACTGTTAACCCAATTACCGCCGAAATGGGAATCGAACCGTTAAATACTCTCAGAAATTTTCGTATGGGTTCTGGAAAGTATGTACAAATGTATGGGAAATCACCGCTTTTTGGCACTTATTTTGTTCCTGAAAACGATGGCGTTTTGAGTGTTAACGATTCAATTTGGGCCGAAAGGAAAAATATGATTAAATGTTTATAAATTTAATTATTGTTAAAATTAAAAATTAGTTAATATAATAAATTGAATACTTATTGATAATACCGGCATACATTAACGAGTGAATACTGTATGCAAAACAATCGAGAAGTCTCCGTACACGAATCTTATGCATTACTTTGCTATACGCATTGCTATACATTTTTTATAGCAGACTCGTAACAGGTAATTACTCACTGCGCGTGTATTTTAAAATTAATAAAAATTTTCACTGGTTTACATCAAAACATTGCAATTGTGTTTTTAATTGTCCATTAAAAATTAATTAATCGGTCTGTGTTTGGAAAACCTGATTAGAGTTTGTAATCAATTTAAGGTAAGGATTGAAATATTAATGCATATTATTTGATGTCATATAAGTTGTGAACTAAACTGAAGAATTGATTTCAACTACAGCTAGATTAATGTAAATACTAAATGTGCATAAATTAGTGACGATTTTAGATAATAATTTAATTTCTTTTTTCGATAAAATATTGAACATAAGTACACCAAAAATTTTAAAATTTGATTAATTTAGCATTGATATCGTTAATATTATGGACACAAACAACTAATCATAAAATCTATATCACTTTAATACGGCGAACAGAAATTCTCATAAATAGTGGTTTGTTGTATGTCACAGACCGAAATTAGCAGAATATGCTTGTTTGTCAGACCGAATTTAGCCGAGTGTTTGTCTGTCACGAACCGAATTTAGCCGAATAAATAAATAGCGATTTTCTGTAAAATGTAAAATATAGCCGAAATTAACCGATAATATTCCTAAATATTGCATATTTAAATGAAAAATTGAATAATAATGACATTTTTAATCCTATTTTCAAATATTAAAAGCATATAAATTTTGATCTCTTGGCCATATTTTGTAATCCAAAAATATTATCATAATTATTTAAATTCTGAATTCAATTAACAGACCGATTAAGACCGATGAAATTATAAATTGAGTTTATGTTAAGTTTAAATAATCTAAAAGGTATAAACAATCACTATATTAAAGAATTTAAATAGTGGTTAACGAAAATTCTTCGGCCTGTAACTCCCGAAGCGCTTGTGGTATTTGCTTAAGACATTAATTTTTGTAGTCTGCTCATCATAACCTTTCATTTGATATATATATCGCCATCTGTTCCATGGATGGATCAATTGGAACAATTAGTTATTTTTACAACACAGAAACGTCTTGATGAGTACAATGCAAATAACAATGTCTTAAGCTGATGGGACACTCGCTTCAAGAGCAATAGGCTGTTGAACTTGAGTTAATCAATATTCATATTCTTGAATATATTCACTAAATTGTTTTATTTACTTATGTATAATTTATTGTTAGGATTATTAACATTAAAATGGGAAGAACACGATCAGAAAGTAGGTCTAAAAGTTCTAAAAGAAAAAGATCACGAAGTGATAGCAGAGAGTTAGTACGAACATCGGCTAAAGTAGAAAACAAGAACCATTCAATGAGTCAGCGATCATCAAAAAGAAGTGATTTTATAAACATAACCGATGTTAAAGCCATTATTAAGGATTGGTTTAAAAGTTTGTTTGAAAAATATTATTTAATTAATAAGAAAGAATTTATGGATTTAAATCAATCTATGAATCGTCTGTTAGTACTTTCATCAAAAATAATTAATCAGAACTTCACAAAGAGTCAGAATGTTTTTAGTATTTTTTGGGATTTGGAAAATATAAAAATTCCTTGTGATAAAAATGTTGGCGCTGTCGTTGCAAAGATAAAGCAATTTGCAAAATCATACTGTAAATACAAAAGTAATACCAATTTGAAATGGCGTTTTGGTACAATTTATGTATCTTGTGATCCAACAAAACTAAATAAATGGATGATTGAGGGTATCTTTATTTTGTCAAAAATGACTATATTTCTAATTTATAAAAATATTGTTCTAAAAAAACATGTTAGGATTGATCAGATCGAACGTGAGAGTACTATTTATTAATCCATTGGAAGATAACATTAAAAATCAAAATACAAGAGCTTCTATTAACTACAATATCGGTAAATTTAGCGCAGACGATGTGTTGCGCTCAAGTATGGATGATTTCATATCGGATCACACGAATTCAATAATATTCATCATTACTGGCGACTGTGACTTTGGATCTATTGTGGACAACGCTGAACGCAATAACATTCATGTGGCCTTAATTCATGGCGAAAACAACGGTTCACAATATTTAAAAGAGAAATTTAAACTTTGGAAAAAATTTAGTTTTTACAATGTTTTAAAACTAGTCTACAAATAATTCCTACGGATTTTAAATACCACTCAAAGTATTCTTTTATATTTTAAATCAATTATACAAATAGATTTTATACTACCGTTTTGGGAACAAATGTACTATTAATTCGTTTTATTACTGACATAATATTCCTCTCTAATACTTAGTTTTTTTTCTCATTTAGATCTGAGTTTTTCTAAGTTTTTCTTATATAATTTTAATATTTACTGCGTTAAAGTTATTTGTTTTTAACGTTCAAAACTAATTATGTTATTTCTAAAATTTTTATGATTTTTTTCTTATCAATAATACTTAAATAAAGATAAAACTATACGATACTTTTTAATGTAATAAAAAATTATTAATAAAACTGTTTTAAACTTTTATTCAAATATATATTCAACAGAGTTTTCATATAACTATACGTCGGATAACTTTCACCAATGTTTGGATAAAATAACAGTTGTGTTTCGTAAAGAAAAATGACCTGAAATGCAAATTCAATTTTTAACAAATGCTTTTACATTTGTGTTTAATATTTTTAGACACTCAGCGTGGAATCTTTTTCAACAGTGCTTAACAAATAAATTGTTTGTTTCAAAACATTAAAAGTGAAAAAATAACTTTTTAACTTAATTTTTTACGTTAATGCTTATATAAACAAGTAATTATGTATTTAACTAATATTTCAATACAGAAAACATTAGAATAAATATTGGGTTCAGTTAGCAGTTAGTTATGCGTAAAATACAAAATTGATTGTTACTAATGCTAAATCATTCGATACTTATTTATTTTTTACGCTTAATGAGTCTCATTAGCTATTATTTTGGAGTTAAGTTACTATAAAAGAAAACAAAATTAAAAAAAAACACGAATCACTGAAAGTATTGAAAACTTTCACAAAACTTTTTGCAAAAATGTTATGTTTAAGTAAAACTTTTTTGCGCCAAACAATTTTGTTTGCGTTACTGTTATCACAGTTACTGTTGATCGACGCGAAAAAACGACACGGAAAACATATTATTATTATTGGTGGTGGAAGTAAAAAGCATCATAACGACCATCACAGCCATTGGTATCCCGTTTACATACCCGTACCCGTTCATCAACCAATTCACGAATCTTTACACTTACCGTAAGTCACCTTTGATTTCAATTTTAATTCACGTAATTTGTTTGTTGAGTATTGATTATTATGCGCAGATTATTATTTTTGTTAACATACGTTATGTTTATTTTCTCACATCACACTGAGTTATTGAGATTTTGTAGTAAAACGAATTAATTAATTTAATTTAGAATGAATAATCACGGCTTTGATCATGGCTTTCACAATGATCATGGGTTCAGTAATTTCGGTAATGTTGGCCACGATTGGTGGTAATACTTATTTTCTTAATAACTCAAACTTAACCAAATCAATGCAATCTCTGTTAAACGAAAATATTTCAAAATTTTTATAATATATATACTCAATGATTATTGATTATCATTAATAATATTAATTATTTCAATACAGTATATTCGCTTAATATTTTTACAAAAATATGTATGTTTTTATATTTACGTATTAAAATAGTTACTTTTCCTTTAACTAAATAGCATAACGACTTATTCTATAGTATTTAAGATAGCTTTGTAATATTTTTTATTGGAAATTATAATTAAACAATGAGAATACAAATCGTTTAAATAAGAATTACCGTCACATTTCACAAATGAATAAAAAGTTTTAATTTATTTTATAAACTATAAAAGCAATTTTGATGATTAAGTTTACGGAGAAACTAAACGCGAGAACGCATGATGTCGTCATTAATAATAGATGAATCCCAACCACCCATTGGACCCAACCTATGATGACCGTTGTCCATATTAGGTCCGCCACCATATCTTTGCATTCCGTCAGAGAATGGGTGTGGAGACGGACCGCGATTTGATGGCGCGTTTGAGTGAAGAAATAGCTCGATGTAACGTTTTTCTGCGCTCAGGAAAAGCGAAATTAATTTTATAATTTTCGCGTAAAAATAAAAATAAAAAAATCTTACGAATATAAGCTTTATCTTTATTCATGGCTTTGAGCGCGTCGTCGTGAGAGGCGAACTCCACGTCACACTCACCACTAGCGCGTCCGAGATCATCGAATAATATACGAACGTTTAACGGGCGAAGAGGCAGAAAAAATTCATAGACCTCGACGTCCGATGTTTTGTACGGTAAACCTCTCATATGGACGATATGTCGACCCATATTGTACGGTGCGATTGGCGCCGATCGTTCGTGAGATGGCATCGCTTCGTATGGAGGATATCGACCGCCATATGACGACGAACGCCCTATAATTCGCAATAAAATATAATTTAAACCTATAGAAAATAAAAATAAAACCATTTACCTCTAAATCCCATATCGTCATAATCATACACTCGTCTCGAAGCGCCAGGAGGTGGAGGTCCTCGAGAGGCACCACTAATGGGAGGCCCATAACCGCCATAACTATTGTAATTACCGGCGCCATACGGTCCGCCGCGAAACCGATCGGGATATGGCGCGGCTCGAGCCGGATGTCCCAAACGCATCTTGTGATATGAATAAGCTGATGATGGCCCGTGTTGTGGCGGCGGACCGTTGTTGTTGTAGTTTCCGGAATAATTCTTCGAATCCATGTAAGACCTCACTGCTCGGAATTCTTGAAACGAACTTTTGAATATCTCTATGTACCTATTAATTCATAGTTTTCACGAATAAACTTAGAAAATCATTAACAAAATTAGTAAATCCAGTGGTGGACAAGAATTTGGAATTTAAACCATAAGAATAAAATATTATCTGTTAAGAATAAAAGTACAGCAATTTACACAATTTTATATTGAGTTCTCTTGTCCAACGCTGTGTAATATAAATAGTCAAATAAGTATCAATAAATATAATTGAATTACAATCTTACAGTACAAATATATACATAATGTGAAGGTTTGATTAGAACCCCCAATAAACTTTCGAAAAATTATGCAATGAAACCGTATTAAAAAAATCCTATGCCCACCTGTGCCCAATTTTATCCTTGTGTTTGCTCATAGCTTTCTCTGCAATATCCCTGGAAGCAAATTGAATGTAAGCCTCCCCTGTGCTTCTCCCCGAGTGATCGGTCGGCATTACGATCCCATCCATCACTAAATCCAACCCTTGATGAGTGTAAATACAATCAAAACATTAATGCCATCAGTAGTTGTAATATATTTCCCAAACAAATTAATATGTTTATTATTTTATAGTTATTTATTAATCTTTTTGTTTTTTATAGAAGTTTTATATCATTTGTGTCGCCTATGAATTCATAATTAAATCGTTAATTCATTAATTATAAATACAGATTTATTTTTGTGATTTTAACGAGTGATTCGAACCAAATTTAAAATAATAAGTGAAAATAAAGTGAATAAATTAAAATATAAATTTTCAAAATAAATTATTCAATAGATTTGTTTACACATAACACACAAACAAACTTTTAATAACAAGTATCGCTAGTTTTTATGCTTATATTTTTCAATATGGAATGATGTTTTTAAATACAGAAACTCGTCAAAAATATTATAAATAGAAAACTGTCTGTTCAACCAGTTATTGAAGAATAAAAAAAGGCAATCACTTTAAAAAATAGTCAAAAAGTCGAAGCCCGACAACGATTACAAAAATAAACAAAACAAATAGATTAACCTAATCGTGGCATTAATGTGAACAAACACTTAAATAACAATAACGCGAATCAATTAAGAGTTCATACCCGAAAAGAACTGTACGATATCGTCTCGATTGCAATTGAATGGCAATCCACGCAATCGTAGGAACGAATCGGGATCGTGATGTTGGTTGCCGTCCACATCACCTCCAGAGCCCTGTTTCCGGCAAATCCACTCCATTTCACTCTTCTTTGAAGCAAATACTTCAATATATCTGAAAATCAGTTCAATCAAATGAATTGATTTGAAACGAAAATGCGTTTCATATGCAAACCTGGTTCCCATGTGATTCCGGTTTTTCTCTAATCCCTTATTGAAGTCATCTTCGGAGTCCATTTCGACGTACGCCTCACCACTCGGTCGTCCCTCACGTGAAAGTGTCATGAATATGCCATTCACTCCTTTCCGTACATCACATCCTAATTGTTATTAAACCGACACATGATATTAAACATAAACGTAAACAAAACATCGTAAATCAATGAATACCTTCAAAGAACTCTAATATCTCTTCTCTGGTTGCCTGCCATGGAAGTCCTCGTATACGAAGAACCCATCCGTCTTGATCTGACATTTCAGTGTCAACTGATCCGCGCTCTTCTTTAATGAATACCGTGTTTACTAACGAAATGATTGTGCCGTCAATTGAAATGCAAACGAATCGTAAATGAAATGCGAATTAACTATTAGTTACTCTCACGTTAACACAACATAACACAACACAATACAATAAACTGATAGCCGATAGAATAGCGCACACTAACGTATCACATACAGTACACACCCATTCCATACACTTTTAATATATAAGTGATTTCATTATAAAGAGTATATCATAACATTAAGCTCGTCAGACTATTGCCTGTTGTGTCGCCAATAGCTTTGCGAATGGATTTTGTATTAAACACTGACGTATGAGTAATACTCAATGTATTAACAAAACTACAGGTTCCATAACGTCTAACTTATTACTATGATATGTGTTATAAACAACGAATAGTTTTTATTGATACTGTGCTGCGCTCTAATGTTACAAAAATCTTATGTACAGTATAACAAATTTATAAAACCTAATCTTAAACTAATGATTAGGGGTTTGAAAATCGTTTGATTTCATGTTTAAAATCCTTTTATTAATATAAAGAATTCGAATACCATTACGGACGGAAAACATTTAAATCTATGAACTAAACACCTCTGAGAAAGTGAGCTAAAAGTGTAAATTACTGCAGTGCTGTTGACTTATATAGAGTCGCTGATTGCGCTGTTCGGTAGAGAGCGCTATGATATCATAGAAAATATTCATTGGTTATATAATAGTGAAATGAGTGAGTGTAAGGACTGTAAGCATTGCATAAAACCTAAAATGAAAACTATGTAATAATTAGACGTTTAAGTGTCAACATTCAACATCAGTCAGCATACAATTAATACCAATACTGTGTCAACCAATACGTTTCACTAAAATTATGAGTTTTTTGTTGTAAGTTTTACTTATTTTAAGTTATTTTTTGATAATTGCGTTCAATTTGATTTTGATTCAGTCGGTCTAACAAGACATTTAAGCCTAAGAAGAATATACCGGAAGGCACTCATCAGTACGATCTGATGAAACACGCGGCCGCGACTCTCGGTTCCGGTAACTTAAGACTAGCGGTTATGCTTCCAGAAGGAGAAGACCTTAACGAATGGGTCGCTGTTAACAGTAAGTGTAACTCAAGTGTATTATTATTATTATTATTACTAACGCGTGATATTGCTATTATTATACATTTATTTGATTCATTTTATCGTTTTATTTATCGTTGTTTTATTTCGCTGAGTCAACCGATTTTTTTCACTCTTGATATCTGATATCAAAACATGTATCAATTCTGAACGTAATATGTAATACTTGAGCAACAATAATATAAGTGCTGATAACACAAAATTAGTAATGATTAAGACAAGTGCGAAATATCAAAGCACTAAAAGTTTATTTATGTTGAGTCTAGTTGTTTATATCAGTTGTCGCGTGAAGAAAACATTAATATTATATGTTTTGACTTCACGTACGCTTTAAAGTAAACAAATATGTTTTAAATACAATTTAACGTTACATATCATATTCCCATTAAATTGAAACGAAAGTTTTTTAATCCATTGATAACAAACGAAGGATATAGCACTTCCTGGAAATGCAATAACTTTTATATTAATTATTATGACTACATTAGTCATTAGTGATTACATAAGCTTAGTAATGATATTGATATTATTTATTACGCACACACACGCACGCAGCCTTTTATGCCGTATTTGTTTTACTGTGAACCTATAATAATAATAAAATATCGATAATAATTTGTGGTTTCTATACACTTAACAGCTGTCGACTTTTTCAATCAAATAAATATGTTGTACGGAACGATCACTGAGTTCTGTACGGAAGACTCGTGTCCGTTGATGTCCGCGGGACCGAAATACGAGTACCATTGGGCTGATGGACAAACGGTGAAGAAACCGATAAAGTGTTCAGCGCCCAAATATATCGATTATTTGATGACATGGGTTCAGGACCAGCTCGACGACGAAACGCTGTTTCCATCTAAAATAGGTGTGCCTTTTCCGAAGAACTTTCACGCGATCGCGAAGACGATTCTGAAGCGTTTGTTTCGAGTGTACGCACACATATATCATCAACACTTCACTGAAGTCGTTCAACTCGGAGAAGAAGCTCACCTCAACACCAGTTTCAAGCATTTCATATTTTTCGTGCAGGAATTCAACTTAATCGACAAACGAGAGTTAGCGCCGCTTCAAGAGTTGATCGAGAAATTGGCGGCTAAAGAGATTCACCATCACTCGCTTCATCACCATTCGCACCAATCAGCGACCGATAGCGGACACATCTCTTCACTTCCCGCCCGATAGTAGTGTTTGTTAATAATTATATATAAGTGCCTAACGATTCATTAAAGCAAAACATTAATTATATTTACTTTTAAAAGACAAATATTATTATTCATTTTATGTAAACGAAAAATTTTAAAAGTCTATTCTATTGTTAGTTTGGTTTATGTTTGTAAAACTTTCGTGTTTAAGTGATATTAGGAGAAAAGTGCCTCCAATTATTAAATTATTAAAGTTTATTATTAGAATTTTTTGTGATTTTGTCCAATTTCTCATAGTATTCAATTTTAGACAACAAATTATGGAATTTTGCATTATTTTAAGCAAATTATGGAATTTTAATAGAGAGATATGTTAAGCATAAGCAAATTTTAGCTGAAATTTCGATAAAAAGCTTATAGCGATTATTCCTTGTTTTAGCCTTCAATAACATTGAAGAAATGAAGCGAAGCCTGAACTGAAATTAAACGTGAAATAATGAACAGATGCAGTATTTAAACAATACTACGATGTTTTACTAAGATTTACAAAAATAAATTAAATTTTAACAGGTTTTATCATTTGAATCGTTGCAAATGTTTAGTCCATAATTACTACAATATAAACATTTGTGATTAAAATACGCTTTTATCTATTTTAAAGTAGGCTTAAAGTTCAGTTAGAATTATAAAATTAAGAATAGTTATTACTAGCGAATTGAAAATTGTTAACGATTTAATTTTTCAACATAATTTTTTGATTCGATCTAAATGTGATGAAATCTTAATCGTTGTAGTTATTAAATTGATTTAAATTTTTCTATCGATTCTAACGAATTTAACGAATTTATACAAACTAACGATTTGGATGATTATCTATAAATGAACTAAAAAGTCCAAAAATACAGTAAGAACGAGTAAAAAAATTCATATTAAAAATTTTCTGAACTTTTGGAAATTATTTTATGGAAAACTTAAAACCTCGCTTATAATAAGCGTAAACGTAAAAACAGTTAATTTCATTAATTTGATTTAATTTAACGTTATATTTTATTTTCACTATAATATTTTTTTGTGTTAAAAGAAAAGTTTTTAATGAAATTTATAAAAAAAATTTAGTGTTAGGTTAACGGAAACTCAAAATTTATTTACTTTTAAATCTATAATTTATAACGAATTTTTCTAACGATTTCGGAACTTTTTCCTAACGATTAGTTAACGATTTGGCATTAGTTTTTCTAACGATTTTCTATTCCCTAGTTATTACTTTTAAATGCTTGGAAATTGTTGCACAATTTAGTCAAATGCCAATAAATAGCTTTGTTCATACGCGACAGTAAGAGTATTGACGTTTAAGTTATAAAATTTTTTCTTTTTATATGATTTAGTTTTCGTTTAAACTTAAAAATTTTATCAAAATGAGGTTAAGTTATTCTGCTTTTACTGATTAAAACAATTCATAAAAAGATTACGAAAAGAAAGAAATATTAAAATAAAAACCCGACGCAAACGTTTTAACAACACCTCTACTTATAAACGCACTGCAAGTTTACACAATCAAAACGTTTAGATTTGTTATCGTATTTTGGTATTAAAATACATATGATATAACGAAATAATGGGCAGATGGGATCGCGACCATAGAAGACGATCCAGGAGTAGGTCTAGAAGTCCCAGAAGACGACGATCGCGCAGTAGGAGTAGAGATAGGGATCGAGAAAGAGATAGAGAGAGGGATAGAGAGCGAGACAGAGATCAGAGACGCGACAGACGTAAGAGAGACGAACGATCGCCGAATCGAAGGAGAGATCGTTCGCCTAAAGTTGAGGACATTGTGGGCAATGAAGTGGATTATCAGAACTTCGATAAAGACGAACAGCAAAGGAAGTTAGACGTAGTTATGCAACAGAGAAGAGAAAGGGTTGAGAAGTGGAGACAACAACACAACAAGAAGTTGGAGAATACGGACAACAATGCGAACGATGAGAATAATGGTGAGACCAATGATGAAACCAAGAAAGGATGGACTTTGGAGGACGAAAATGATGACGAAGAGGAGGATAATACTCAACCCATGGATTTAGAAGTGGAAGAAGAGGACGACAACGACAAACCTCCGCCACCGGCGAGAGTGGTTGAGACCGAAGACGACACTCATATTGATATTAAAAAGAAAGAAACAAAGCCTGAAAGTAAGCGATTATTAATTTTTAAAATATGGATATAATAGTAAATATTGGAGTTATTAAATAAATTTTATTTGTTATTTTTGATAGTAAAAGCAGAACCGGTTATAGTCGATGACGACGTCGATCCTCTCGACGCATACATGTCTGGAATACAGGAAGAAGTGAAGAGAAATCGATCGAAAAGGTTTATATCGAACGAAAAGGACAACAAAGTTACGCTTGTGGTCGGAATCGCAAAGAAGTCGATATCCATAAAGAAAGGCGAACTTATTGAACAAAATCAAGACGGATTGGAATACTCTTCGGAAGACGAGGCCAACAAAGAAGACGATTTGGCGAATGCTATGGACAATCTTCAGAATAAAGCGAAACAAAAGAAATTGATGACAATATCGAGGGATGACATCACTTATCAACAGTTTAGGAAAAATTTTTACATTGAAGTGCCAGAGATTACTAAATATACGAATGAAGAGGTGGAAGCGTTTAGAGCTCTAATGGAAGGCATTAAAGCGAAAGGAAAGGGATGTCCAAAACCAATCCGATTATGGGCTCAATGCGGTGTTAGTAAACGAGTTCTTGACATTCTTAAAAGGTATGCATTTTATAACTTAAGTTATAAAATTAATTAATCTTCTATTTTTTGAAAGTTGATAATGCAATCTAATCATAGCATATAGTAATAATTAAAATATTTTAATTTCAATGTAATCATTCACTTTAATGCAATTTATTCATGTTTTACAGAAATAACTATGAAAAGCCGACACCAATCCAGTGTCAAGCGATTCCAGCAATAATGTCAGGCAGAGATCTGATCGGAATCGCGAAAACCGGTTCCGGAAAAACGTTAGCGTTTTTGCTGCCAATGTTCCGCCACATTATAGATCAGAATCGGTTAGAATCAGGCGATGGACCGATCGCTATCATAATGACTCCCACTCGAGAACTCGCCACACAAATCTGGTCGGAATGCAAAAAGTTTACGAAATCACTGAATCTTCGTGTGGTTGCGGTTTATGGCGGAACTCCTATTTCCGAGCAAATCGGAGAACTAAAACCTGGCGCCGAAATCGTTGTTTGCACGCCTGGAAGGATGATTGATATGTTGGCCGCGAACTCCGGTCGCGTCACTAATCTTCGTCGATGCACTTATTGCGTGTTGGATGAGGCAGACAGGATGTTCGATATGGGATTCGAACCGCAGGTCATGAGGATTATCGATGGCATTCGTCCCGACAGACAAACTGTGATGTTTTCGGCAACGTTTCCACGAATTATGGAGGCATTGGCGCGAAGGATATTGGATAAGCCTATTGAGGTTCAAGTCGGGGGCAGATCTGTGGTCTGTAAGGAAGTCCAGCAGAATGTGGTTGTCATCGATGACGACGAGAAGTTCCTTAAACTTTTGGAAATTTTAGGTAAGAATGACAAGTTTGTAACGTAATATACCGTACTGTATAGTCCAACAATACATACATATTAAAGTCAAACAACTGTTAGTATGGGACGTGTTTTCTATTTTTTTACTATTAGTGGAACGTTAGAACAATTCTCGGTAATGACTGAAAGTGATTCGCCCGATAGCTATCGCTTATCGTTTCAGCTTACTATCGATTGTTTGCATAATTTTCGAGTAATTTTGGTATTCTTTTTGTAATGGTTTTCTTCTCTAAAATACTGAAATAAATTCATTGTAATAAATAGACATTAAATATTTAATTAATTTTTAAAAATAACACGCATAACAATTATTATCGATGTATATCGCAGTTTGTAAACAAATCGTAAAACTATCGATAGTATATGCGAAAGATAAGCGATAGCTATCGGGCGAATCACTTTCAGTCATTACCCAATTCTCGATTTGCTTAAGAGTTTGATTTTTGTAATCTGCTTTTCAAAATCTTTCATTTGATGTATATATCATCAATTGTTCCAACTGTTCTGTTAATTACTTAAAAGTTTGATTTTTGTAATCTGCTCTTAAGTTTGATATAAAATAATCATCAATTGTTCCAACTAAAGATGTTTACGGTTTGTAAAATTGGAACCTGAGAAAAACAGATAAAACAAAGATTCTAACCGAACCTACCCGAGAGTTGGTCTTGAAACTGAACCGACGATTAATCGAAAACCCGGCAAACAGATATAAAAATCCATTAATTAATTATAATTTATAAATTTTAATTATGCAAATAAGCTCAAAACACAGTCTTGTATTCTCATATTTATAAGCTAAAGTGCAAACTTTAACCAAAGTGAGCTTCAGTTTCATAATTTATTTTTAAATAAATTCGTTCTATAATGCATTTTTTATAAACAGGTCGTTACGTATCAGAAGGAAGTGCTATCGTATTCGTCGATAAACAAGAAAATGCTGATCTTTTGCTTAAAGAATTAATGCACGCCTCATATACTTGTCTCGCACTTCACGGAGGAATCGATCAAAACGATAGAGACTCCACCATTGCTGACTTCAAGAATGGAAAAGTCAATGTTCTTGTGGCCACTTCTGTAGCTGCGCGTGGATTAGACGTCAAACATTGTATATTAGTTGTTAACTATGACTGTCCGAACCATTACGAGGATTACGTTCACCGCTGCGGTCGAACGGGTCGTGCGGGCAATAGTGGACACGCATATACTTTCGTTACACCAGAACAGGGCAGATACTCATCGGATATCATTAAAGCATTAGAATTAAGGTATACTTCATTTCCAACTAATTTTAAGTAAGAATTGAATTTTTTAATATTGTTTGATATTTTTTTAGTGAGAATGAAATTCCAGAAGATCTTCAAAAGTTATGGAATGAGTATAAACAGGAACAGGAAATGTTAGGAAAGAAAATCAAATCGGCGTCAGGTTTTAGCGGTAAAGGCTTTAAGTTCGATGAGGCAGAGGCACAACTCGCTAATGAGAAGAAGAAGTTCCAAAAAGCGGCGCTCGGTTTGCAAGATTCTGACGATGAAGACCCAGAAGCGGACATTGATCAAGAAATTGAGAATATGTTGGCGCCTAAGAAGACGCTAAAACAAGTTCCGATCGCGAGTGTGACCACCACTGCGGTTACAAACGACAAAAGTGTGTCCGAAAAGCTAGAATTAGCGAAACGACGCGCGACTCAAATAGCGGTGAATTTGGGTGGAAAGGCTTCGTCACAAACCGAAGCATTCCTCAGAGGAGAGACATTCAATATGGGTGTGCCTAACGCTGTGACCGCTAAGTCTGTTGCCGAACAAATAGCGGAAAGATTGCACGCAAAATTGAATTACGTTCCAAAAGACGTTGAATATAACGAAGAGGGAGATATTATTCGAAAGTTGGACGACGACGAGAATAATATGGCCGCTAATCTCGGACAACGTTTTGAGGAAGAGTTGGAGATCAATGACTTTCCACAACAGGCGCGATGGAAGGTCACCAGTAAAGAGGCGTTGGCGCAGATTAGCGAATACTCTGAGGCAGGCATTACTGTTAGAGGCACTTATTTTCCGACCGGAAAGGAACCCAAAGAACTCGGAGAACGCAAACTTTATTTGGCGATCGAGGGAACCACTGAATTGTCGGTTTCGAAAGCCAGGGCTGAAATAATTCGTCTCATTAAAGAGGAATTAATTAAAATGGTATTTATTTTGATTGTTTTATTCTATTTATTAATTAAATCTCAAATTTTTTACTACAATATAACGATTTTTCTTTTACTTACAGCAAAACACATATACACCGATCAATCGTAGCCGATATAAAGTTATTTAGTGCTCGAAGAGAAGTCGAGTTTTATTGAATTATCTCATTGTAATTAACTCATTGCCGTATATAAATTTATACAGTATATATAATAAATTAAACCAATTTTTTAAAGTATATATTTACTGGTAAATAATTTTAAAGCATATTTGCGTGTGTTTTATACCGTATATTGGTTTTTATAAATTTACATTATTTAGGAAACTATTTAATAATTAAACACAAAAACTAATTTAAATCACAATTTTATATATTTGTTTGATTAATATTTAATATCACAGAAGAACTGAATCAATTAACAAATAAAAAACGGTTACTTTTAATCGTCAGATCTGATAAATTCTTTTCGATGATAAAACAGAATATACGATCCTCTCATCATTTCATTAGTCAAATCATTTTCGCCATAAACGTCTTCGTCATCGATATACGACCATTTCATGCAATCCAAGGTATTGTGTTTGCAATACACGGTGTAATGTCCGCTATAAGACGTGAATCCGCGATGACATATGCACGCATATAATGCGAAATTAATATTCTTGATCGTCAAATCTTGGTTAATAGTCATGTCTTCGCGCGAAACTTTCTGTCCGTTGTTATCAAACATTTTCAAGTGTATTATCAGTATTAGCGGTAATCTAGTGATTTGTATTGCTTTGGTTGAGTTGCGATTCTGTTTGCAATGCGAACAATAAGCGTCGTCCAGATTCTCGACTTTGCAGAAATTAGTTATACAATCTTTGATATTGAACGGCACTTTCTCTTCCGGCAGTGACAGCGATAGATCCCAAAATGTGTCCCAACAACACCTATATTTATGGCAAAATGTGCACATTATGATTGAGGTGTACTGTCCGACAAAGAAGTGCACTAAAAACGAGTCGTCAATATATTTCTTGTACTGATCCCACGCTTCTTCTGCTGACTTTGGTTCAACCAGTTTAGGGCCTCTTCTCTTCTTCGCTTCATTTATCTCTTCATGGATGTTATCGATGATAAATCTCAAGAATTCTTGAGCGTCTTGTTGTTCTCTACCTTTAAACTGTGGCTTAATTTCGGTGAATACGGACCGAAAGTTTTGAGGAATTACGTAAGGATTTTTGGTATATTGGATTTCGTGAAACAAATACGAAAGCGCGCGAAGCAATGGTCCGCCTTCTGACTCGTACTGCGAGATATGATCGGAAAATTCTGGTGTGGCGTACAATGCCTGAAGAGATGTATTCATGTAACACGTGTTGCCTAAGTTTGTTAAACCAGTGAAACAAGCCTTGAATTCCATGTTATTGCTAATATCGGCATCATATGTGTTGGCATCGTTTATCTCTTGCTGTTTGGCTTCCATATCTAACGCATCTCCGCATTGGGTTTGTGGTATTTGAGTGTTACTCATCGATAGATTGTTTTCCGCATTGCGTACCAAAACTGTGATCGTTTCGCTGCCATTGTCTATGATTGGAAATATCTCGTCCGTCTTATCATTTGGTACCGAATTGTTCGTTATATTATCCTTTGAATCGTTGCTTTCTATACCCTTCATTGATTTAAAAAATGGATTAAATAAAGAATCAATTATCAATTGGATATAATATTTAATGTTCAAAAAGTCTGTTATCAACATTTTTTAATTGTACAAAGTATTGTTGATATAAAACTTATGCCTAACAATGATTTAAAGCAAAACCGTATGCAAAACTTTTTATATAACTTTTAATAATATTTTTGAATTCAAATAACGGATATTTCAAACGAATTTGCATGAATTTCAACTGAATTATTTTATTTGATTGGGAAAATTTAATAATTAATTAATTGACTAATTAAGTAAATTAAGATAACTATCATATATGAATAATATTTCGTGATTAAGTGATCCGTTATAAGTATAAGTGTACGTATAATGTCTGGTAATAATAATAAAGACGATAATAATAACGAAAAAAGTAATAATAACGAGAATAAAAATGAAGATAAAAATGAAAACAAAAATGAAAATAAAAACGAAGTTAAAAATGATGAAAACGAGGAGAAAAATGATAAAAACAATGAGAAAATCGATGATAACGAGTACATATCGAGTCCCGAAATAGACGAATGCGTTTTCTCAGACAATTCTGAGCAAAAATCGCCGAAAAGCGAAGAATTTTTATACGAAATCTTAAGTATCGAACAGATCGTTAAACTGATGCAACAGAGCATCGAAGAAGTAAAAGCTGTTATCAATATGTCTTCGGCTGTTATTCGACAATTGCTCAAACACTTCAAATGGGATCAGCAGAAGTTATTTGAGGCGATGTGTGACGACAATCAGCAAAACTTGTTCAAACAGATCGGTATTGTAGCCAATAATGACTCGAATCAGTTAAGCGAATGCAAACGACCGCGAATTGATCCCAAAGAGTTAACCGAATGCAACATTTGTTTCCAAATTGTGTCGAAAAACAATTTATTCGGTTTGGATTGCAATCACTTCTATTGTAAACAGTGTTGGGAAGAGTATTTGACGACAAAGATCGTGGATTATGGCGACATAAATGTGATAACGTGTGCGGCAACTGATTGTAAACTGGTTATCGACGACGACGACGTTCTACAGCTGTTGACGAAAGACACGGTTAGATCTAAGTATTACCGGTTGACAACAAATTCGTTTGTGGAGAATAACCGCGTTCTTCGCTGGTGTCCGACAGCGGATTGCATGCACGCGTTCAAAGTGAAGTACGCGGACGCGCATCCCGTTAAGTGCGTGTGCGGTACTGTCGTGTGCTTCAAGTGCGGCGACAGTAACCACGAACCGATTGAGTGCGATCTACTCAAACAGTGGAATAAGAAGGCGACCGGAAATAATCCGGAAAACATTGACGGACAGACCGCTAATTGGATCGTTAGTAATACGAAAGAGTGTCCGAAGTGTCAGACGAGTATCGAAAAGAACGGCGGATGCAATCATATGACATGCAAAAGCGTGAAATGCAAGTACGAGTTCTGTTGGGTATGTCTCGGTTCGTGGTCTTCGCACGGAACCAGTTATTACTCGTGCAACCGATACAACAACGAAAGGGCGAAAACGGTTAAAGAGTCGCAAAGCGATCAGAGGAAAGCACTCGAGAAATACATGTTTTATTGGACGCGTTTCATGAATCACAAGCAAAGCTTAAAGTTCGAGAATGAGCTCTACTCAACGATTAACGCGAAAATGATGGAAATGCAGGACAAGTATAAGATGACATGGATTGAAGTGCAGTTTATGGTACACGCGGTCGACATTCTGTGCAACTGTCGTAAAACGCTTATGTATACCTATGTGTTCGCTTACTATACGGAAAATACGCCACAGTTAATGATATTCGAGGCCAATCAGGGAGACCTTCAGGTGGCGGTCGAAAAGTTGTCCGAATATTTCGAGAAAGAGTTACGAAAGGAACAGCAAACTAATATTAAGGCTAAAGTTTTGGATTTAAGCACTTATTGCGAGAACAGGCGAAACGTATTAATACAACACATTCACGAGGGATACGAGAAGGAGTGGTGGACTTTCAATGTTCAATAATTAATTGATTAATTGATTACATTCGATCAACGATTTTATTATCCATTTATCAACAGTTTATCTCATAATCATAATGTTTTTTATTCGTTAAATTTTAATTCAAATAAAACTTTTAATAACTAATAAACGATTACATAAAACTAATTGGATTTAATAGACGTTAGTTTGGGCTAATTTTTCGATGTTGGATAAATCATTCTTTCATAGTTTTCGTAATTTTAAAGTCGTTATTAAATTTGAGGAATTTTTGCCGTATAATAAGCTTATAAGCTTATGATACAGTAGACTAATAGTGAAAAGTATTTAATTTGGTGACACCCCTATCTTAGCATAATGTACATGTATATCATAGCCGTAGTTACACAAAGGGGGTGTGCTATAGCCCAGTGTTGGCCCCCCAACAAAAATTTTGAAAATTCAAAGACGAAAAAATTTGAAAATTTGGTATAAGCGCAAAGTGATTCGCACTCAACGTTTCACTATACATATCGATAATCGTGTGAAATAACTTCAATAGTTTATGATTTGTTTACAAACTGCGATACTCAAACAAATACTGTTTTTTATGCGATTTTTCGTTCAAAGTTTATTTAAGTTAGATTTAATAAATTCAGATACAATTAAATATGTGTTGATTGCTATATCAAAGAAATAAAAACGAGTAAAGAAAAGCATCGCGTAAGATATCGATTATCGATATGTATAGCGAAACGTTGAGTGCGAATCACTTTGCACTTATACCGAAAATTTTGAAACATTTTTGGTAAAACCGATGAGTTTTTGTGTCACTCTTAAATTTTGGCCAATATTTCAAAAATTATCGTTTAAAATCGTAAAGTTTTTCGAGTGGGCGTGGTTTAGGTTTTTTCGGGAAAAATTTCAAAAAATAAATTTTTTTAAATGTTGGTGCAAAAGGCAAAAAAAATTGTCGTTCAAATCTGATGAGTTCAAATTCAAATTTGACCCCAACCCTAAAAATTGAGATTTCCTAAATCTGACCTCCCCTTAGAGCATCCAAGCATTGTGTAACTATGATCGCTGCACAATCTCATAATTAGTAATATTTATAGTACATATACAATACTCTACTATACTCTACATATACACTAATAATTAAAAACATTGAGATAAAAAAAATCAAAACAAACAAATTGACTGCAAAAACGGATTGTCAACAATGAGTTACTTGAAACACATGCGATCAACCAATAAACAAATTCACGATAAAACGCGGCAAAACAGCGAATAGCGCCCAAAACAATGAATATAATGCGAAGATTAGTGTCTTCGACGAGTGCTCGCGTCGATGACAGCCAATCACAACCGAACGGCAATTGCGATGAACGCGAGTCACGCGTTGACACCACTCTATCGCTATCGCATCTCAACAAACTGTTCGTTGACATCAAAACGAATTTACCACAAATGGGTTCATCGCAACACAACACCGAACTGTACGAACTGAAGATCTACAACATTCTGCCACTGTTTTGCAAAGTATTTTGCGCGTCGTCTTCGGGTTCGGCTCAAAGTATGGATATGTTCGACAAGTTCTGTGACGTCACGGCATTCACTCAAATCGTGTCGCGACTAATGGTGGCTGAGATCCGTCGTCGAGCGAGCAGTAAAACCACAGAAAACGCGTCGCAAGCGATCATCGAGTTTCTGGAAATGTCTGTAAGCGTTGAGTCACCGAACGATAAAAAGGGTTGGATTTTGTTGTCCACACTTAATCTATTGGTTTGTTCGAACGCAGCGCCACTCATATCAATAATGACTTCATGTTCTTTGGCGTCCACTTTAGTCAAATGTTTGTACCTATTCTTCGATTTGCCATCAATTAATGATACGCAGCCAACAACGCAACCGCAACAACAAAAACCGGATGAGTTGTCAGCTCCGGAGCGAAGATTTTTATTGCATAAAGTATTCTCACAGTTATTATCGCGATTGTGTTCGTTTCAGTCTGCGTTAATTGAATTGACAAGAAAAGACGATTTGGCGCTTCTGTTCAACGCTATCACTTCGTGGTGTCCGAAGCATAACACTATGTGGCGAAAAACCGCGTCCGAAGTGATTATAACTATGGCTAAGAATAACAATATTAATGCCGAATATCTTCACGAAAAGGGATGTATTAATATATTCGTGGAAAATATGCAACGAATGTCGGAATTGGGCACAACTGGTATCACAGATATCGTCGAAATGATGAACACTTTGATTATATTTTTGCAAGAATTGATTAACAACAACATTACCGGCGCTAATATAATACTCGATGACTTCAAAACCAGTCAAGGATATCACTTTTTGGTGGATTTTTGCTTGAAATTAGAACAGTCGACGGATGATCGCGATTCGCTCCAAAAATTAATTTCGGTAATATTTCAGTTCACGAAAATCGGTATTTCGGAACTAAAGCCTCGACCGCTGTCCGTAAATCATTTGTTTATTATGGATGAGTTTGTTATGCCACGACCGGTAACCAAAAACGCGATCAGGAATATGAGCGCTTTTAATGTGTTTCAAACGGTTTGGACGCGTTGTAAGTCACAAACGCTGCAAGAGTTGGTTTTGGAGGCACTCATCACTATATACAAAGAAGATAAAGCAAATTATTTTATATTAGACTCGCATAACACGCTCAGCCAATTTGCGGAAAAATTGCAGCTCAAACCCGATAAAATACAAGTAAATTTTATTTGAAATGTTTAATGAAATTTTCTGATACGCAATATTCTTAAAAATTCTAAAATTATATTTTGCAGGAAAAATATTTCACATTATTAGAGTATGTGGTGTATGAGTTGCGTTACGTTCCGTGCAAAGAATTAATTAGCGTTAGCATAATTATCAAATCAAAACAGTGAGTGATTTACGCTCTATAAGTAACAGTTATGTATAGAAATACATTAAAATCTGTTTTAATGTCTATTAAACAGCTCCATATCAAGCAGTATAACATGTCTTAAACCATTGCTGGCAATACTAAAATTTAATGTTATATTTCGAGACGTGTATCGCGAAGTGGGTATACTGGATATCATCTCATCTTTGCTGATAACTTACGCTCAAACCGATGACATCGGATACGAACCTGTTTTAGAATTGCTCGCCGATATCTCATATCACATGCTTTCGGGACCAAACAATCAAAACTGTACTCTTTTTAACGAATGCGGTGCAGCCAAACACACGTTCAATTTTATTTCGCGAACTAATTGTTCGAAACAGTTGCGCAAAAAAGCGTTTTCTATTATTCAACAGCTTATACTCTCAAATAGCGGTGAAGAACATTTGGCTAATCTATTAGCGCTGTTGCATCGAGAGTCGGATATACCGACAAACATAAATTTAAAGTCATCGATATTAAAAGCACTTCTCGTTGTTATGAGAGATAACCATCGCGTTAGGGCTATATTCCGAAAAGTTGGCGGATTTGTTTACGTGATGTCGGTTTTGGTTCATATGGAAGATTCGCTCGATTGTAAATCATGGAATAACGTTGACTTGAAAAAGATATGGAATTTGTTGCGATGCGTATTCGCTGCGTTGACGACAGCGATGCGTTACGAACCCGCAAACGCAAGGTTTTTCTCCCAAGAAATATCCTCCAGTTTAACCGATTCTATTCGACTTCTCGGTTGCTTTACAAACGAAACAGAACTGTCAGACACTGCGTCATCAAAAGTTACCGAAAATATTGATTATGTTCCTATATTTAACTGTTCATTAAATGATTTACCGCCGAAACACGTCATGAATAAACTAGAATCTGCGTGTCTTCTTATGAGATTACTCTATGATATGACATTAGACGTGTCAGACAAATGCTCACCCGTTCAGCCGCAACAAGTTATATCAAAGATACCGCCCATAACCAGTTCTGGCGCTAAAAGGCCTCAGCTTTTGCTTTCACCGTTGAATATCGCTGATCCACCACTTATAGTGCATTCTACTGTTCTCATTACAATGTTTCATTTAATTCCTTCAATACCTGACGATAATTTGAGATTATATCTATTGGAAGTGTTAAGAGCACTACTAAAATCTGAACGAAATCAACAGGTGATGTGCGAAACTGGTTTGATTTCCGAAATATTGATGGATCGATACAGCAATGCGTTGCTTAATGAAAAACATGCGTTACATTCTTCCGCGCAATATATTCTTGAAAGATTATCCGCGCAACAGATTCAGCCAAAGGAATTAAGGTATTTGTCTTAACTTAGATAGTTATAACAATTTCATCATTAAGTTTAACAATTTATTTTTAGGGCATTTCTTCGTTTGGGAAATCCACTTAATTGTATAGCGTTCGACGATCTGCAGCTGAATCGTAGCGGAAAACCCAGGAATCGTTTTAATGGCGGAGCCATTGCTATATCTCGCATCAAAACGATAGTTAGTATGACAACTCCTAAAGACGGCACGAGTCAGCATATTCTTCAGCCACCATTCGTCGAATTTGATATGAATCAGGAAGGATTTTCGTGTTTATTTTTACCATCGATCGCTCCAATAAGCTTAGGCGGCACCAGTTCTGGTCCAACCAATCTATTAACTGGCGCTATAGTCGGCAATTCCGATGTTCCAGTGAGCGTTAATGGCGGCATCGGAACCGGTGAGCGAGCGTTTCCGCCGCAATCAGGATTAACGTTCACGACTTGGATTTGTGTTGAAAAATTTTCGCCGTCTTCTAGCGATGAGGCACATAATGTTCGTCTGTTAACGCTCTATAGAGCCACTCAATCTGGTCAAGAATATGCGTGTTTTCAATTACAAATATCTGCCAGAGATAAAGCGCTACTTATATCCACGCAAGAGATCGCTATATTTGGCGAAACCGAAATCGGTTCGTCAGGATTTAATCCGTCATTCGACGCCGAACATCATCTGCGAGTTTGGTCTCCGGAATTGATTCAAGAGGGACAGTGGCATCACATCGCTGTTGTGCTAAATCGAGCGCTGCTTAAAAACTCAACCGCAACCATATATATTGATGGTCACGCTATTGCTAGTCAAAAGTTACACTATTTCTC
>JAQGAW010000763.1:0-24551 GCA_034698025.1 Phthiracarus crinitus
CCCCGAATATTACCTTTTTTATGCCCCGAATCCCTCCCGAATTTGAAAGATTTTTACCCCGAATTTGGTTGGCCTTAGATATCATACATACACGTAAAAATTATTTCGTTTTTTGGTAATTAAAATAACTAATAATTTTGATGATGAAGTATCATAATTATATGCATAACAAATTTTATTTCAAGGACTGATCGATTCTGATTTGAGAGCGATTTTAAGCTAAATATTAGATATTGAATTTTCAACAAATTTTCCGATAAAATGGGTTAATAGCGAAATAAATACTAGGAAATTTATTAGCCAACAAATTATGAAATAAAAGCGATGACGAATGATAAAAATTTTAGGTCTCGTGTGAACTATTTCATACAATGGAAAATAGTATATTTAGTATTTGATATTATACTTAATAACATGAATTAAATTATTGTTTAATAACTCTATATTGAATTAGATATACACTTATATCGAAACACTCATTCAGTAGTTTATTAAAACTCTTTGAAATAATGAATAAGAAACGATGAAAAATGAATAAAAGTAAAGTTTTGAAAAACTCATAAATTAAAAATAATAGCAAATAATTGCTAATTGTCGATGAACTTTGAGCATTAAAAAATTATGCGAAAAACCATACTTTACGCTCTAATTCTTAAACAAGAGAAAGTTAAAACCAATTAATTTTTTCAAAAGTTTTCTGTTTGAATATTGATTTATTGTTTTGAATGGGCAAATCTATTTTATCATATCTTAGCAAATTAATATCCATTAAACTAATGTTGTCTTTAAACTTTCTTAAAAAATTAAGTTATTATAAATGAACTTTATTTTCGTGATTATTTTGTAACGACTTGCAAAAAATTTGCTTTTATTTATTAATTATATTTACGGTATATTTTCGTAAAATATTCGAGTTAACTAGTTTAATAATCTCATCAAAAACTAGTACATTTTTATTATTTTAATTTTATTTATTTTTTTGGAATAAAATTAGTCATATGGTAACGTAAAATTAAAAAAAGTCATACACATGTTATAATATTATTTTTGTTATCACTTCCTAATCTAAATAATACATCTCAAGAGACCATAATAGTGTCAAGTGATGCGTATGCATATTTTACTCAAGTCCTTGACGCATAAACGTTTTTAAAATAAATTTATCACACCTTAAATTTACATTTTATTAGAAAATTTTTGTGAGAGTTAGTGAGTGAATGAGTGAGGAGTGAGTATGAGAGAGATAGAGGAAGGGAGGGGAGAGTAAGGGGAGATATACTTCAAGGACTTCAAGGACAAATGATGCGATTTTTATCGAGGTAATGATGATCAGGTAAACTGAACCTTGAAGCTCAACCCATCTCTATTACTGGCTATTATTTTAGCACACTATTGTAGCTACACTTCCAACACTAGGGTTTTGAAAATCGTTAGAATACATGAGATTTACTTCTTCTGATTAAATTAATACTTAATTTTTGATAATATGTTTAGAAAAAACTTGATATATTTATACAATAATTTTAAATTAATTTTACTCGACAGTATAACATTTAAATTTTCATTTTAAATGCGCAACGTTTCGATTAGACACTTCTAATCATCATCATGAGACTTATGCTGATTTAATATAAATTTAAAAAATTTTCAAAAATTTAATTTAGAATGAGAAACAACTAAACTGCACTGAAACAAAAAATAAATGCTAAAAAGTACAATATCTATGTGTTACTAAACGTCCTGTGTTTATATTTTTAGTGTAAACTATGCAGTTTAAAATTTCAGTTTAACTAGAGTTTTTAAAGTATCTTATTTAATAGTGAGTCATATATTTACATTATTATTTCACTTTTAGTACATTTTAAAGCTAATTTTCTTAAAATCGTTAACTATGTGTAAATTCATTATTTTCAAAAGTATCGTTAAATAAATTCAAGTGAATTTAATATATCCAAGATTAACATAAAGTTCGAACTCAACTATTCTTTTTTAAAAAAATAAATCGTTTGTTAACGATTTTAAATGCCCTATTCATTACAACACAGAAACCGGTTATTGAAACTCTAAAACGACTTCACTTTTACTTACACTCAGTTACACTCAATGGTTAAATCGTGTGTTTATGTACAGTATATGTTTACAATCCATTTATTTTGAAATTTTACGTAAAGCTTGATATCGATATTCATTAATAGTGAACTAAGTTTGTAATGTTAAGATGACATTGTGGTAAATGTGACAGCTATAGCCTATAGACAATGTTTAGCCTAAGCTTCTTTACTGCTCTCGCGTTTTCTCTACTTTTTGTTTTCGGACAAATAAAAGGTATGTTTCATTTACTGCCGAAAACTTTATTTTTGTTTTTTTTGTAAAAAAATTTATTCTGTATTGTTTTTTATACTTTTTGTTTTTTGAAAAGCTACCGTAAAATCAAACATTTGGTTATATCTTTAATTTTTTTAAAAAATTTCAATAAATATAAAAGTTTAGTCATTTACTTAAAATTATCCAAATATCCTCTGATCGAAGTTAAAAAAAACAATTTTCTGATATAAATATATTGACTGATCTTTAAAAATAAAATCGAATATTCATATCATTAAAAGCTCGCTTAAACTGTATTTATATAAATATGAGATTTATGTTGTAATAAGTTTTATTTTCATACTTAAATTTGGAAGTATTCAAGTTTTATAAAATCTATTTATGGGGAATTATTTAAATTTCCATATTTCTCTATATCCATAACTGCACCGTAAAGCTAATAAATAAGAAAATTGAAAATTCTTGCTAAACATAAATTTAAATTATGAATAGTTTTGGTTTAAATAATAATTTTTAGCAATTTTAGAAAAACGGATATTTAAAGTTTATATACAATATAAATTGCAATATACTTTTTAGTTTCAGTGCAGTTTAGTTATTCTTTAATATATTGTCCTGAATTTCTTTTAATTAAAAAAAAATTAAAAATAAATTAAATCAGCATAATTCGCCAGAAGAGGATTAGAAGTGTCAGCGTTGAAACGTTTTACAATTAAAAAAACGTTACACTCTAGTGTACTATTAAATCATATAAGTGAAAATTTTAAAAATATACTGATTTATTGATAAAACAATTTCCGACAATTGTATTACATTACTGTATTCCAATGTATTGTATTAAAAACAATATTTAAGTTAAATAATTAAACATTTATGTCCAAAATCTAGTACACTTTTATTATTTTAATTTTTTTCGAATAAAATTAGTCCAAATAGTGGTATAAAAACAAAATAAAATTAATGAGGTGTGAAAATATTATTTTTATTAGCACTTCCTAATCTAAATGAAACATCTCAAGAGACCATAATAGTGTTAAGCGGTGAAGACGCGTATATCGACTGCAAAGTGGAAAATCAAGAAAATTATACGGTTTTATTTAAATACGTTAACCACGACACGCAAATCGGTGATGTAATATCAGCGGGAAATCTAAGAATAACCAGCGACACACGATTCTCTATTTTACACCATTCAGGTTATTTATAGCTTTAGAAATAAGATCTAATAAAGATTAGTCTTAATATTCTTTCTAAACTTTAATACGAAATTTCTATGATTGATGCGTTCAGAACATGAAGTATGGGTACTAAAGATAAAAGATTCTCAGCCAAACGATTCCGGGCTATATATGTGTGAAGTGAATTCGAATCCAAAGCAACAAATCGCTAGAATATTGAATGTGGTGACGCCTGAAGCAACTGAATCAGATGATAATCCTAAGACTACATTATCTGATTTGAATCACAATTATACAAATTGTTGTGTGAATGAAGGCGTTCCAGATTACTGTCACACTTTCTGTCATATGACAGGTCTGGTGTCGAATCAGATTCCCCAGCAAACCATTAAGTCATGTCTGCAATACTTGCCGAGTGTCACGCAATGTCTAAATGGTGGCCGAAATAATTTGGGCTGTTGTGAGCGGCAAAACGTACCAAAAGCTTGTTTAAGTGTATGTGTGGGTAATTTTACTCTGACAACGATCACCGATCACTTCACTTGTATGAATTATGCGGCACCGATGCTCGCCTGTATCGCCGAAGGACTCACAACATTACCCGCACAACCGCTTGACATCACTGTCGAAGCGACTTCAACCTCAGAAATAACGATTAAGTGGAAAAAGCCAAATAGTCTCACGAGTGGGCAAATCGATTCTTATCAGATTAATATTACACAACTGCACACTTTTGATAGTCTTCAAGAAGATAAAAAAATAAGTAATTTGAATCTGAAAGATAAGTCTCTGCAACCATCGATGTATGGTTTAGAGTTAAGTGTCGTGATTAACGCTACTTTTAACGAATATACGGTGAAAAACTTGAAACCGTTGACAATGTATGAAACTAGGATCACGTCATTAAACAAGTTTGGAAGTAGTCTTCCGTCAAACGCTATTCGAGTCATTACATTACCTCCGCCCCAATCGGACACTAAATTAGTACCAAATAAGGAACCAAAACTACCTGATATTAGAAAGTGTTGTGTCGAGAATGGCGTGACATTAGACCGATGTCTCGACACTCTCTGCGACCCAACAAAAGCGGACACAGCGAGTCTTTCTGATTTAAGTACGATTTAATATTCTGAATATATTATTATTATACTCAACTTATTATTTTATTTTTTGGTATTAATTTTATTTAATTTTTAGTGATATGTGCGCCATGGTATGTGTTTGTTCATTGGATTTTATTTGGGTTTCAAAAATAATTTAATTGGATTACATTTTAGGGCTAATGTAACGTTTAAGTGTATGTCAATCAAAACCAATGAAGACGGATATATGGATCATTCCGATTGTTGCAAACAAAGAGGCGTTTCATCCGTTTGTTTGCCTCTCTGTCAGGGAAGTGTCAAAAGAATAGGTATTTCCAGATAATTATAATAATTTTTTAATTTAGTTTTAATTATGTAAAATATTTTAGATTTTCGATATTTTGTTTGTTTGGATCACATGTCGGTACGCGTTATTAAATTATGTTAAGCTTGAATGCTAAAAACTCTAATTATTTATTATTGTAATTATGGATAAAAAATATTTACAATATTCCTATGTTTAATAATAGGCATATACGAGTTGTATTCTAGAATATCATAAAGTACTTCCCAGTGAACCTCAAGATTTTATGGTAAGCGATGTTCATCATGACTGGGCTCTACTTAAATGGAAACTTCCAAAAAAATTACCCGAAACGGTGGAAAAATACTATATTCATTGGAGAGAAGTGTCATCAGAAACTTCAGATGATTATCAAATTGAAATTTCCAGTCGATCTCCATATTTACTCGATAACCTAAAGCCTGGACAGCGATACGAAACATACGTAACATCTGTTAATAAATATGGCGTTAGTCAGGGATCAGTTCGTATCGTTTTCTCAACACCAGAGATAACACCACCCGAAGAGATAGAGCTCGAAGAAACAATATCGGGATACAACGAAACGGCGTGCTGTGTTAGGGCTTCGTTAACAAAAATGTGTTTACCGCTATGTTCTTACAAAGTGAAAGTCGCAGATGTGTTTAACTTATCCGCAAAGTGTGTTGACTCGCTTCCAACGTTAGTGCGTTGCGCTGCTGGCGGTAGAAATCATGTATCGTGTTGTAGAAGAAGAGGCGTTACCGAAGCGTGTCTTAACGTATGCGCGGGACTAATCGATTCGTCGTCGTATGTGATTGCAGCCAAATGCACAAATGATTTCGGGAAAATCATTCAATGCATGGAAGAGGGCTCTAATCTGTTGCCAGGAATGCCGCTGGGATTACATACTAATTATATCACCAAAGATAGTGTGCAACTCGAGTGGAAACCGGCGGTCGAAGATAATGAAGCCGCGCATATATCCTATCAAGTAAGGTATGGTAAATCAGACAGTCTCATACCATTACATCCATTAGAGCACACAAATAGCGTGAATTCATCCGATACTAAACAACTGATTACTGGTCTGCAACCAAAATCGTATTATAGTATTTATGTAACCGCTCATAATCTTTATGGTGTTTCGCTTCCGTCGTTAGTTTTGTTAGTGAAAACTCTTGAATCGGACCAATTGAATGCTACCAGTGTTGTTAAGGCTAGAATAGGTCCGCCACACGCTCTCGAAGTTATTCATCAAAACGTTGATTCAATCACTTTTAAATGGTTGCCGCCGTTATATCTTCCAATCGACAAATCTATAAAATACATAATCTTTTTCAAAGCTATCAATGGAACCGCAGCGGTATCTGATCCAAACAAAGATAGTTGGTTTACCGCAACGCTTTCCTATACAACAATCTATTTATCAAATTTAACTTATAATACCGAATACGCATTGGCTGTTCAGGCAAAGACAGATCAAAACGAAACGAGCGCTTTATCAGAGGTAGTGCTGGCGTGGACTGATCCTCCAATTCCAGCTGCCGTTCAAATGCCTGTTATAATACCCGCTGGAGCTATCGTTGAAGGTTCAAATATAACGATATTATGTGTGGCAATGGGAACACCGATTCCAATGTTATCGATGTTCGTCAACGGACATTTGGCGGCCAAACAACAGGCCAGACATTTAGCATCCAGTATTGTACACGTAAATCGAAATTTAACTTCGGTTTCGTGTTTCGCCACTAATGGAGCGGCAAAAGACTCGCAGTCCGCACAAAGCACTTTGGAAGTTCATGTCAGATTCAAACCCACAGTTAAAGCATTGCCTCATATTAGTTCTGCGCCAATTGACGGAACAGCTAGACTTATATGTCAGGTATCATCGAATCCACATCCGAAAACGTCTTGGTTTAAGCAAAGTATCGATGACACGGTGACAATAAGTTCCAACGATAATATCGATATATTGATGGTTCCGCACTCTGAGCTTCCATTAACTTGGATATACACACTAGTTATTAAGCAAACGGCAAAAACCGATTATGGAAATTATTTGTGCACCGCTGAAAATGAATACGGAAAAGCTGTCGATACCATCAGCTTAGAAATGACACATAACAATGTTAAATCCAGAAATACTAGCGGTAATCATTACATTTTAATAATTAACATTAACTATGATATCACGATAGCTAAAAGAAATTATCGTATTCTCAAACAAAACATGAAATTTTTAAAGATTATTAGTAAAATTTATTGAATTAATAATTATTCTTACTTAAGAACTATTTCTTGACAATCATTAATTTTCGTTAAAATATTAATTTTAAATATTATATATTTTCCATTGAATTATAGAGTGTTGCGTAGAACAAGGAATACACAACGACTGTCTCGACGTTTGTTCGTTAGACGTCGATATAGAATCAGCGCTTTCACGGCCAGAATGTTACGCAGAATTGGATAAATTAATGATATGCGCTGCCGGTATAGAAATCAGTTTGTTATAGATATTAATGTACTTTATATCAATTAAAATAT
The DNA here is from genome assembly GCA_034698025.1 of Phthiracarus crinitus. Taxonomy (NCBI): domain Eukaryota; kingdom Metazoa; phylum Arthropoda; class Arachnida; order Sarcoptiformes; family Phthiracaridae; genus Phthiracarus; species Phthiracarus crinitus. The sequence continues at coordinate 7,458 of JAQGAW010000763.1, forward strand.
TAAATATTTAAAGATGGAAGCGATCACAGGCAGTGTTGCAGAAGAAGACAAGTGCCAAACGGTTGTCTGCGATGGTGTGCTGGACTCAAAGTGGCCATTCCTTCACTTTGCATATTATCTTCGGCAAGAGATATAATATCGTGCTTCCAAGAGGGGAAAGCACTACTACCTGGACCTCCAACTAATGTTCACGTCGAGAAATTTATGGATAATAATAACGTGATCATTGAATGGAATCCACCAGAAAAAAATTCTGAATTAGTGCAGTGGTATCGAGTATTTTGGAGGTAATATTCGATTATATAAGTTTACAGTAATTTTTTAAATTTTATTCATTTATTTACGAAAGACCTGTTGGTTCCCGAGATTTATTGCGAAATCAAACGGATAAACCATTCTTCGAGCTTCAAGCTCTTGAGTCTAATAAAATGTATGAGTTTGTGGTTAAATCTGGCAATCATTACGGTCTCAGTGTATTCACTGATCCATTAGTGGTGTCAGCGAGAGCTTCGCCAACATATTCCACATCATTAGGCAATAAATTCTTAAAAGTGATGCTCGGCATTACAGTCGGAATTGTATTAATTATTTGTATTGTCGGAGTCTCTATTTATTATTATAAATACCATTACATAACACGCAATCATCAAACACGTGGGGTTTCGTTCGAGAATCCAACTTATTTAAAAGATTCCGGTAGTATTCAAATACAAGATTCCAGGATTTCGAGTAACGCTGCCACACATGATGGCACGCAAACAAATGCTAACAAATTGGACGTTAAAGAGTGACACGACATGTTTATATGGGGAAAATAAAATATTTGCCTGACTGTGATTTAAATTGTTAAAAATATGAAATAAAGAAATGGTGACAGAGTTTGCTCAATACAGCGCATTCTTGTGAAAGTAGTATTAAAAATTGAATGATTATTATATTATTAGAACATTTTCATACAAATTGTTATATACTTTTATTTGTTAAATAATATATAAGTTACTAAACAAATTAAAATCAATATTTGTTAATAAAAAAAGGAAAACATTAGTTTTCTCGTTTGTTGTTCATTGTTAACATTGTTTAAATAACTAAGAAATAAATTAAATGAAACTTTATATAAGTTAAAAAAATTTTCGATTATGAACTTTAGGCGTTAAATAATGTGCATATAATTTAAATTTGTTTTAATAACATTTAAACAACGTTTAGAATATATCAAAACGATTAAAGTTATAAAATTATGAGCGAAAACAGGAATTATTTTATGCAAATTTCAAGTTAATTAGACAAGCAATTTAAAAGTTTATTTACATCTATTTTTTTCGGAAAAATAAAATAAAATCAACAAAATATATTAAATTAACATCTTTATAATAATAATTTCTATATAATTTATAATTAGTTATATTATAGTAAAAACATTTTTTTGGTTTATAAAACCAGTCATTTGGTAATGCAATTTAAAAGTAGAATAATAATAATAATACACAGTAAGCCTAACGTTATACCGGTATATAGTGAATTACGTAAAACCATATGAAAAAATTAATTTAAAATCTAAAAAAAACAATCTCTTTAAGGAGTAATTTCCCATACAATAAGATGTGAACGATCGCCTTTAGAGAGTGAAGTGGCGTCATCGTCACCGTTAAGCCGAAAATCAATATAACCCTCACCGCCGCTTAAAATTAAACTTTTAGTGCACACGAAAAACTTGACCGCATCTTTGTGTCCGTGAAATGATAATTGGGCGGCAGAAACGTTGCAGATTGGTATGTATGTTGACATCGATAGTCTTCCGCTATCGTTTGATGAAAATATAGTTGGATTTTGTGATGAATCTGCGCTCTCTTTAGAACACGGCAGACTTAATATGACGCCATTAGCGGTTCCGATCCAAAGCCTACCATTACTAGCTTTTAACGCTGTTATTCGGATAAAACTAAATGCTTTTGGACTCAACATTTTACTAACATATGGTTCAATATCAACGTCTTGCAAATGTTGATACGGTTTAATCGCTGAATAAAGTTTAAGTGTTGAATCTAATCGTAAACTACACCAAACGCCATCACCCAAAACAGTCAATTGGCGAACTTGAGTCTCTTTTCGCGGATGAACTGAGAAGAAATGCGCCACTTTTAGTGATTTTGCGTTCAGAATGAAAATTAGATTTCTGTAACCCAACCAAACCATATCTTTAGCGATTTCGATGCAACGTATGCTATATAATGCAGTTTGATTTGGAGCTAATGATGAAACGGAACCAGATTTGCCATTTGATGAGATATCAGACGATGCGTTCATATTCGAAATAATGTTAGCACTAAATGCAATGTCAACGATATAATATTTGGTAAAATCCCATTCGCCAGTAAGCGTTGATCGAATAAATACGCAACACTGACCGTTAGCCAAAGCCACGAACACTCTTCCCTTGTCGTGAACTATTTGTAATATCGAATCCGATAATTTAATGGTTGCGATGCAATGCGACCATTGAGCTATACTTGAATGAACGTAAAGCATAGCGTTCTGTCCGCCCAACCACATCGTCGGTAAACATGTAGACATCGGTTGAAATACGTTACAAGTGCTTGAAGTGTCGTCATTGGTATTTGTTGGCGACGGAGGTTCCGTATAAGCAACGTATTCCGATAGTTTATCGAGTGTTGCACTTTTCATTGATGATGAATCTAATAACATGTTATTATTGTCAGACACTGTATCACTATTTAAATGTTTTTTGTTTGAATCGGTTTTATCATAAATCGACGTTTCATTAAGTTTATTATCACTAGATCTGCTGACATCACTGGAAGCGCTCTCACGTCTCAACAATTCTTTAAGCACTAATTTAATTTCATTGCCATTTTCCTCAATACCTTCGGTTCCACGAAAATCGTTAACTTTGGCGCCAGGAATCGATGCGACGCACAAAAGATGTGTTTTCACTAGAAATGAGTCTAAAACCTCTCCGGGATTGCTTCGAATATTTACAATGGTAACCTTACTGCGAGAATGACTAACACTACAAATCCATACAAATGTTGATAAATGACTATCACTCGTTCGACTTATCTGCTCATTTAAAGCTTGATTCAATTCATTTTCTAAATCAGATAAAGCCGACACTTCTTTTGATGCTGGACTCAAATCTTTGTCCTCATTTTCAACATTTATTTGCGAATTTGAATTATTATTATCATTGTCTGACTTCTCATTACTTGGAAAACCCGCTTCACCTCCAGACAGATCGACAGCACAAGCGCACCATATTTTCATTCCAACGTCATCACCACTTAAAGGCCGGCAATAAATCGGAACCGGAACTGATGTCCCTTTTCCTCCAGAATACGTTATATCCGGAGATTGATTTGTATTATTACTATTGTTAGCGGAAGCTCCAGCTATACTCCAACCGTATGCCTGAACACGATCTCCAGAAGCGCTTCGATTTACCTGCGCTCTTCGTAACGCTCGCGATCTTTCGCTGCTTAAGTCAGAGTCCATAAGTAAAAGCAAATCATTGCCAGCACCAGATTGATGCGCACGCGCGCGCTTTCTCATCGCTTCCAATGCTGGCGTAACTGCGGTCGGATTGGAAGCGCTGTAACGAACAGCAGTCACACCACCCGTTGAGTTTGCGCGCGAATCCTTAACTGGTGGAGCGCTCGAAGAACTAAACAGATTACTGAAACTGAAAAATAGGAAAAAACAATCTTAGAAAAATCCTAAAATAATTTAACGTTTAAATGCTTGAGCAAAAAATCACAATAATTATAAGATACCGATACCTCGCCCAGTTTCGTCCACTTTTTGCAGCATTAAATTAAAATATAAAATTAACATTAGATAGCATTAAAATTATCATAAATAATTAAACTCTGCTATTATTATAACGAATATAACATAAAGGTCTATTATATCATTAAATGTTAAGCTTTCAGGTTAAAATTAATATAAAATAGGACAAAATCTGATGAGTGGTCGGAAGCATATACCGAACAAATATCAATACTTTTAATCTTTAATCTTTTCAACAAAAAATAAAACAACAAAGTGATGCGTTTTAATTGAAAACTCATTGCAAGTATAACTAAAATAAAATTTAAAAGCTAACTGACAAAACATAAGATTTAAATGAATGAAACATACAATTTCCAAATCGCAGATTTTTTGTCGCTTTCATTTTTGGTTGCTTTAATTAATTCAGACCATCTGATAGCTTCCTGTAATTCGATTAATCTTTCTTTGTATTGATTTCTCTCCATAAGCACGCGCGCCATTTCAACTCTGGTAAACCTCTTTCTCTGAGCCATTGGTATTCCTTCCTCATCGTCCTAAACAACCAAAATATTTATTTAATTAGAACCGAACAAATACTGAGCAGTATTTGCTCATAGATTTGGTCACCTCTTTTACGGCCAACAGTTTTTGTTTGGTGTCCTCCAACTCGTCTTTAGACTTTTTAAGATCCTCTTCGAGCAGTGATATGCGAGATTTTAGCCGATCTTTAACGGCATCTCTTTGTTGAATCTCATCCTTACACATAGTAAGTTCACTTTGCAATTCATCCACTTTAGCGATTAAATCGTCTTTCACGATATTAAGCGCATTTTTCGTTTCAAGCAATTCGTTATTTTCAGTTATCAAGTTTTCAATTTCCTTATCCATACCTGCATTATGTAATAATTCCTCTATAAATAATTTTTGTCGCACAGAAAAGTAAATAAATTGAGGAAAAAAATCATTTACAAAAATCTTACCAAAAAAGTTATCGGTGACTGAATTTCGAGGACATGTTAAAAGATAAGATTTACAATTAATTTATCAATCAAGTTATTTAATTAGTAGATTAGTAATAAAATAATTGTGTGACTAATTCATAATAGTGAACAATATCAGAAAAATAAAATGGGCTTCAATTTTTTAGCATAAAACAAACCAAAAAATATCGTATGGAATACAATGCAAGCAACTCATACCCGTTGATGCGTATTCACGTGGATTTACATTTTGTCCTTAAATGAAGTGTTTTTTGATAAAATAGTATTAAGTTAATATAAAAGCATTAAACTAATAAAATAGATACCTGTAAGGCATTGACTGTCTCGATCTTTTGGAATATCGTCAACGTCTTCGATAATGGAAGCGTCTTCGAGAGACAATTCTGTGTCCCAAGTGTTACGATTGGCTGATGGACTGTTGTGATCGCTTTTATTCATGATATCCATGTAATTCGCTTCCTCTCCACTGCATTCTAATTCATTGCGTTTACTAAATTGCATTTTATTAAAGTTAAAACTAAGCAAATTTGAATTTCCAATGCTTGACATCGCTTCGTCAGAACCAATTAAAATCTTCATTCTTTCCATAAGATCGCAATGACTTCGCAAAACTTCATTGTATCGTTCGTGAAGTTTATTGTATTCTTTTTTCATTTCATTCTCCTTTTCTTCTAACCTTAAAGCTGTGTTTAGAAAACGTAATTAAGATATAGTTTAAGTGCGAAATAATACAAATTGATCGACACTTACAGTGATCGGCAGAGTTTTTCGCTTTTAATTCCAGAAGTTTAACGATATTAGCGAGAGAATCGATTTTCTGTTGATAATGTTGTTTCTCCTCATCAGTAGTGAACTCGAACTCAAACAAACGCTGTTCCACTTTCTTCTTATTGGTCTTTTCCTTCTCGAAAGCGCTCACCAGCTGTTCGTTGTCGTCTTTGCAGAGTTCCAGCTCTACCTGTAACTGTTGATTCTCTATCAGCGATAAGTCCAGCGATTCCAACACATTCACGATTAACGGCATAAGACCTCCGACAACGTCTTCGTCGTCATTGCATCGGTTAATGATTCGTTGCAATTCTGTATATATTTGCGACGCCAATGTCTGAACCCTTTCGGACACCACATGTGACGGCGAGTCTAAGTGTCGTCCGAACTCGTAAATCGTTTCGTTTGTCGGCGACGTTGACGTCGAGTTGGCATTCGTGTCACATATTGATACTGATTTCGATGGCGATTCCATTTACACACAGATTATTACACTGTTTTTTGGTTGATTACAATTATTTAATGGATAACCACTTAAATAATATGTTTAACATTATAATAAGTAATATATTAATGGATTTCAAATCCTAATTTGGTTTAATTAATAATATGTTATTAATGTTTGATTCAAACATTTATAAGCGTATCCTAATTTATTGTACTGTATATTATTAATATGACATTTAAAAGGTTGAAAAACGAAAACAATATAAGTTATTATAGACTAATGAAAACATTCAAATGATGAGTATTGGCTCATATATCACCGTTTTTTATACACTGAAAAAAATTTTAGCCGATTGGGTTTTAAAAAAAACCAAATTCAGTCTAAAATTGTAGTTTTAAGACCGAAAACAGTATATATGTGATAGATGTGATTGAAGATATAATTAAACTAATTGCCAACAAATAATAGCTGAAATCGAAAATTTTATATGTAGAAAATCTTGTGACAGTCACACATATACCAATAAGCGTCTATTATAATCCATTTATAGAGTGCTCACAACTTCCAAAAAAAGGATCACAAAATTTTTTTCAGTGATATAGATATTATATTTAAATAGTTTCTTAAAAAGCTAATTAAAATATTTAATTTTAAATTAAAAACTTAGCATACGCTTTAAGTATTTATATATATAATTCTATTTAAATAATTTAATCGCTAGTTATAGTAATATACATACTTAAAAAAATAGCGAATTAAAATTTTAGGAACATATTTACAATAAAATACACGTCATTTTTGTATAATAATTTTAATGGAAAACACGTGTTTTTAGAGATTTATATAAACTACATGTTAATAGTTTTGTATTTAGTTTAACCATAAGTGTAGTTAAGATGAGAATCGCGATTAAAGCAACCAAAGGAAGAGGTAAACGATGGAAACGCGGAACAACTAGTAATAGTAACCCAAACTCGAATAAACATCGATTGCGAGCAAAACTTTTAGATTTGTCGTCAAAACAAAAATCATTGACTAAACAACTGATATCCGACCACAACGTTGTGAATCAATTAGAAAATCTAACTCTCATAACATCCAAACATAATGAGGAACTGCTTTCTCCAGATTTAAACGCGAAACTCGTATCAGCTTTGTATGATTATAAGCCGAATATAAATGACACGCAATTAATAAGAGCTTGGCTTTTGACCATTAAAGACACTTTTATTAATCTTTATCGCATTAATAAAGGATTATGTTTTAATCATTTGCCAAAACTTTTTAATGAAACAGTTGTGTGTTGGCTCATCAATTCGAAGCAAATTCACATTTGTGTTTCAAATATGTTGAAAGATATTTATACGAATTGTATCGAACCGTCGAGCCATGAAATAGACCAACAAGTAATCAAAACAATATATAAATGTTTAGAAAACACGTTAGAATATCAATATAGTGACGCGTTATCCCATATTATAAGCGTAGTTATGCATTACTTTAATGAAAAATTTAGTGATGAATGTAATCATATTTTGTTAAAACTCGCTTATATAAGAGAAAATTATAACACAACGATTAGCGGTGATTTGGATTATGCTTTTGGTCGCGCTGTTCGCGTATTTGGGCCAAAATTCGTTACCAACATCTGTCCACTTAAATTTAATAAAGAAAATTGTGAATTATCTAATAATTGGTTACTTCCGGTTTTTCAGAATAATGTGTGTCAAACGAAGTTTTCGGATTTTTTTCGCATTTTTCGTGGTTTGGAAATAAAATTGCGCGACAAAATTAATGTATTAGAATCGGATGGCGATTCAGCAAAAGCAAGAATATGTTCGCTATTAATATCTCAAATTTGGTCCACTTTCCCATCATTTTGCATAAATCCGACTGATTTTAATATTGCATTCAAAGATTACGCTCAATCTCTCGGACAGATTATTTCGAATAACAGTTCTGTTAGCGGTTATGTGATGTCTGGTATGCGAAATCTATTTAAAGACGTCGAAAATTATGGCGAATTAAAAAGATTCGATAAAAACTTTATTCCTATATTATTGAATGTTTACACCACTAAACCACAGACTGATAAAGAAAACAACAAACTCTTCCTCGTTTACGATTTACTTCGTATGTATTTGACTGTAGCCGACGATAAGTTACTTCAAGATAAGTATACTGTACTGCGGAAAAAATATCAAGAAAATTCTGAAAATGAATTTTTGAGAAATTCTTTTCTTGATTTATTGCGACTTTTTGTGAGTTACATTAATTTAAATGATATCGAAGAAATCTATACTTTTATTGTGATTCCAACGCTTAATGATCCGAAAATCAGATCACATCAGAAAAAATCGTATCTTTTATTGGAAGAAATATGTAAATGCGAAACAGAAGCGGGTTTAGAGTTTTTTAATGCTAATTTCTTGCACATAAAGAGTATATTAATTGACGCATTTTCAAAAGGGATGTCATCGAAGGCCTATTCATTGAGTATACTATCTATTATTATAGAAAAAGAATCAAAACTACCGCAAACAGATATCGAAAGTGTATGCTTAAAGGTATTGCCGCTTGTATTCGATTGTTTAGCGGTTAATTCTCAAAAAGCTAAATCATCTGCGCTTAAATTTATTGAATCGATTTCTCATATGTTCTGCTCTAATGTTGCTGAGAGTCGTGAGAAATTTATCAAATTATTATTATCATTAAATAATTCGGAATATCCGGCAGCAAATATTTTAATGGCATTAAATCGTTTATGCTCCAAATTCGGCCATGAAATGAGTGATTCGACAATAAAAATTATATTAGAAAACGTGATTTCACTCATTATTACAGACAATCGGCGAACAATTCAAGAATCAATTAATTTTTTAAAACTTGCTTTGAGATCATTATCGTTGCCGTATTTATCACCACATCTCGAAACATTGATTAATAACTTGGTTAGTATTCCGTTAGAGCATAAAAACCACTTCAGACAGAAAGTCAAAGAAATATTTACTCGTCTCGTACGTAAATATGGGTATGATTATTGTAGCGTATATGCGTATGCGTAACATATACGGTACTTATGTTTAATGAAAACAAATTTATTTTTAGATATATTATGATTTCGAGAATGATTCCCGAATCGTACCATAAAGTTTTGAAAAATATTCACAAAATTGAAGAAAGAAAAAAGAGGAGGAATATTGGAAGCGATGGCAGTGATAAAACGTAACTCATTTTTATTTTGAATTGTGTTTATTTATAGATTTTTGTTATTTTAGTAAAAAGACTAAAGAAATTGACGATATTCTTAAGGATTCTTCTGACGATGAATATGATAATAATTGTGATAAGGAAAGCATGTCAGTGAAAACAATAAAAAGTTCTTGGATTAAAGAAAATCTAAACGATGACAATGATGTTTTGGATCTATTGAGCAGTAAAGCAAATCATAATATTTTGTCATCAAATCCAGAAAAGCGTTCATCAATTTCAAAACCAAAAAAATTCGCAGTTTCTGATGATGGGAAACTAATAATTGAAGATTTATTCCAAAAGAGAGGTACTAAGAGAGCAATTGAAGACGAAAGCGAGAATGAAATGATTAGTGAAGATCAACAATCAAAACTAACTAAACTGTCAGGAAAATCGAAGTCATCTCGTTATGAACACGGAGGTAAAGGAATACATAGACAGATAAATAAAGAATTGGGTCACGAGTATAGATCAGGTAAAGCGGATGGCGATATGAAGAGGAAGGGAAAGCCTGATCCGTACGCTTATATACCGATGGACTTTAAAGCTTTGAATAGAAGAAAGAAAGCGAAATTAAGTGGACAATTCAATAATATTGTGAGATCAGCGCGAAAGGGAGCCATCAAAGGTTCTAATAAGAAATTTAAACGAACTCGTAATTAAGTTAAAAAATTTTATTATTAAAATATTAATTTGGTTAAAGTTTCAATTTTTTCGAATTCGATGATTTATGAGATTTATTAAATCTTTTCGTTTTAATTGATTTATTCACTGAGTCCTCCGTTGACTGTTGATGTAGTTTTTCGAAAAACTTTTTTGATGATTTTAAATATTTGAAATTTCCTAACTGTTCATCATTTTTATCAAATGATTGTTTGGATTTCGTTTTACTTTCGTTTTGTTTATTATTGAGTGTGCTTTTCTGAGCTTTTTCATTAAACTTGCTCTTTTCTGATTGTCTCTTCTTTTTCAGCCGTCTTTCCCTCTTTTTGTCAGTTACATCTCGCTCTTCTGGATTTCTTAATTGATTTTTGTTTACTTTGAACACTTCACGCGGAGCTAACAGAGTTGCATCGCTAACCGATGCAGGCATCGCTTCTTCTGCCGCAATCGCAGGCAAATTGTTTATGATTTTAACTTCTGGCTGAGGCGGTCGTGGAGTAAAGTTGAAACTTGAAAGCGTGTCTAAACGGAAAAATAGATTTCGCATCAATTTCTTTATTTCTGAATGTTCCAGGTTTTCTTCCTCAATTTTCTCTTTCTGTTGCTTTTTAAGGTATTCCTGTTCATAAATGGTGGCTAAACTAGCTTTACTCTTCTCTTGTTCCATAGTAATTCTCCTTTTATATTCAAATGGCTGTTCAGTTGGCTTCACCTTTCTCTCCACATCGTCCCACGAACTATCCTTAATTCTTTGATTTATAAAATCTTCTAATTTTTTAGTGGTATCTTCGGTTATTAATGGTGCAGGTCTTGTCACGTGATCGAAATGAAAATGTTCCTCTAAAACACTATTTTCAGGTCTTTTTTCAGCGGTTATTTCTCCCCTTAATTGCCACGCTTTTTCAGAAACGTTCTCTCTTTCCAGTCTTTTAATTCTTTGACGAAGCTTTTCTTGATTGAGCTCGAATTCAGACTTTTCCTTAGAATTAGATCCAACCAATTCACTCGATTCAGACACATTGTCGCTGTCGTCTTCATTGCTAGCATAAGCGTTATTATCGATATCCCGATAATCGCTGTCACCCATTACCTCATTTGAATCAAAATCTCTCGTATCTAATTCCGAGTCATTCGATTGGTCCGAATGCTCTATATTTTCGTCAGTATCGCCAGTGTCGTCATTATCGACATAATTGTCATTATCATCATTTGGTGAATCAAAAAATTGGTTGTACATAGCATTACGTGAATTCGATGTTTTATCCGTTGAGTCATTAATATCGTAATCATAATTCGATTCGGAACCGCTATCTTTAAAATAATCTATAAGATCATCATTATCTGAATCTGAATCATCTTTTCGTTGATTTTGATTCATTCCTTCTCTATTATCTTCATTATTTAAAAAGTTCTCCATTTCTTTTAAGCTAAAAAACAAATCATCGACACCTGATTTATTAGAATTTTCACTCGTTTTTGGCACATCTTTTCGAATCGGTTTAATCTTTTCTTTATTATTCTTGCTCTTCTTATTATCGATATAAGTAATATTATTATTACTAGTCTCACCGATAGTATTATTAATCGTATCATTTGCTTGCTTAGCATTTTCACCAATATTTAGCGATATATCATTGCGTTTAACAGCGATAACCGATACCTGTTTGAGCATAGATTTAATGAATGGTTGGTTCACTAACTGTATTTGTTGCCATATCTGTTCGTCATCGAACTCATTGATATGCAGTTCGTTCAATGAATTGTCCAATACTTTTGAGTTGTTTAAGTATTTTGTGTCCAATTGTTTACTATTATCGTATAATTGTTTCGTTAATTTGATAAAATCATTGCTCTTTTGGTGATCAATCCTAACATTATTGAAATATCATATGATATGTAGTTTAATAAATAAAAATCAAATAATAAAAATGAAACTTCAAATCAATAACACTTACTCAATAAATGATTGCTTTTCTTTACACAATTGATTGAATGTATTAATTATATGATTGAGTGATTCAATATGTTTGTGTGCCATCGTTTCAAATCAATAAACTGAACATCAAATTCAATTAAAACGATTACATTAATAAATTCAAAATACCGTATTTCTCATATGCATATGAATACTAAGCTTTAAAATCTCGGTATAGACTGAAAGTGATGCGCCCTAATAAACTATCGCTAATCGTTTGCGTATACTATCAATAGTTTTATGGTTTATTTACAATCTTCGATATACACACATACTTTGATTATGTTCGTTATACGAGATTTTTTAAAAGTTAATTCAAAATTTAATATCGTTTTGTTACAATGAATTTATTTATAAATTTTAGAGAAGTAAAATCAATAGAAAAATAATGCGAAAATCACTTAAAAATTATACGAAGCTATGCAAACGATTAGCGATAGTTTATTAGGGCGAATCACTCTCAGTCTATACCAAAATCTCAATAAGAAACACGTGTTTCATTTACTGCCATCTATTTTGTGTTTGTAATATGAATACATCGATATTAAAGTTATTTCATCTAACTTTTAACTCTAAAAGTTTGTTATTGAAACATAACTCATTCAATACAATTTTTTATTTCGAAATATCTTATTCATAATTGATAATTTAACTCAATTTTTAACTCATTTTCGTATAGTGTGCTCCTATGGTATAATTTATGTGTGCCTATTCTTACATAGTAGTTGTGCACATTTATAGGAATGATATATAGTAATGATCGCAAAAAGCTCAAGACGAGCTTAAGCTAGCTTGAGCTGAGCTGAGCTTGAAGCTCAAATAATTGTTGTCGAGAAGCTATAAGCTCAAGCTCAAAGCTCACTAAATTTTTTGAAGCTCAAGCTCAAAGCTCTGTGATACATGAGCTTGAGCTTAACAAGCTCAAGCTGAAGCTCAGTATAATTGAGCTTTTTGCGATCATTAATATATAGTACTGATTTTAGATCTTAATTAGCTCTAACTTTTTAAACCAATATGTGAAAGATTCAACTGACTATGAATGCAAAGTTTGATATTAAATTAATAATAAAATAAATAATAATAATTTTAATATGTAATTTATTTTTTAGACCTTTGAATTATTAATGTGAATATCAATTAAATGTTTAATAATTTGTTTGAAATGATAAAATAACATAAGAACAATTTAATCTAAATTTTGAGAGTTGTTTTACAAATATATGGATATTAGTATTGATTTGCTAATTATATATTTGGTGACAGTTAAACAATAAAAGTTTTCATGAATAAGTTAAAATAATTCATACCAATATTTCTCAGAATAAAAAGGAATATATAAAAATGATGAAAAAATATAAAATATAAATATCTTATAAATTATTGAAGCTTTAGAATTCTCTTATTTTTTTAAATTAAAATATCAAATAATTTAACATTAATTTCAAATAATTTAATAAAAATTGAAAATATTTTGGTTGAGAAAAAACTCTCTAAATTCAACCATTAAATTCAACTTCAGATAATTTATAATAAGATTATCGCATTAATGTTTTATCAAAACACCTTTAATGTTTTATCGAAGAATATAACTTACATAACATACATTAAATACATATGTAAGGTGTATATGCGCACAACATTTCTTTATTCGTATGCAATAAATATATCAGTTTTTTTGTAATCTATTCATCGAAACTTCAAGTTCGTTTCAACTCAATAATAATAAAAGCATTTATTTTAGTAAAACCAATAGTGCTAAACGAACGCCCAATAAATTAAATAATATCGCGTTAATGTTATTAATTTTATTACACGCTTAACATCTATAAAATGAAGCGAAATTTACTCTCATTTTTGAATTTAGTTTTTGATTTTCTAATGAACAAGTTTTAAAAGCTATGCAAACATTGTTAAATTACTTAATGATTTAAAAATACAACTCATTTATTCGATGCAAACACCATAAGGCAAATAATTGAACGCATAATTGCAACAATTGTTATTTCAGTGAACTGTAAATATTAGATTAGCCTTAATTTAATCGTTATTAAACGCGTCGTTAGTTGTTGTGTGTGTGATAACAAAATGTCAAATCAAATAAGCGATAGCACGCATAGTATGTCAAACAAATATGGTATGTTTTACAAGTTTTTTAATACTTTTTTACTAATTGTCTCTCATTTCAATTTGAGTATAAATAGTTAGTTTCATATCGTATAATATTTACTATGAGTATATATTACACTAACTATAAATTAAGTAAAATTGAAACGAATTTCTTTCGTTTACTTTTAAGACTTGACAACAAAATCAAAATGAGAAGTTTTGATACATGTTTAGTTTTTTACGCATTCAATTTCTTTTTTGAAAGTTAATTCTTTGCTTTATATACGAATTAGAATAAGGAAATCAAATGTTTCACTAGTTTTCAGTTTCATTAGTTTGTAAAAAAATAGTTAAATAATGTTTATTTCAAATAATAAAATATGGAATATTTTGTAAATTATTTTAATTAATCCTAATTAATATTTTTTATAATTTAAAATTGTTAATCCTTACAATTACTAACTAAAATCTCTATTTTTGAAAGTTTGCAAAATTCATATAAATTTTTATCATCTTTAAACTATAAGAAATTAAATCTGTGTGTTTTCTAAAATTAAGGATTGCTTAAATAAGAGAAATAGTGAAATAAATATATCATAATTAATTGTTTTACAAAGACTCAAATTCATAAGATTAAAGTTTTTTAAGACTATCCTATCATATGATACATAATTTTTATTATTACTATTAATTATATAGTATAATATATACGGTAAAATAGATAGTGATATGGACTAATTAAATTGTATAAATAAACATAAAATATTATAATGCATTTAAGTTTAATTATCACGAGCTATTAATTATTTTTACGGTAAAAATATCATAAAAATATTGCATTACAGTATTCTTGTGAAAATTTTATTGCAATAGCATTAATTTACTAATGTATTTCAATATTAGAGTGTAAAGTTTATAGTACTTATTGCAACAAATAACACCTTTAGGTTTATTAAATTTGATATATCAGTCCGTCTCTTTATCTACTATCTGCACGTTTAAATAAATGAAGCGAATTTTTACTTTAATAAAAGGATTTTTCTCATGATAAGCTTTTTGTGTTAAAATAGTGTGTTATGTATCTTTTTATGGTCGGATCATTATTTGTGATTCGGGACAATATAAATTGCTTCAATTCACATAAACTTAATTACCGTAATATACAACGATAAAAATTTGGATGAAACAATTTAAATGTTAGACAACAATAGAATCAATATTTTAATATAAATTAAATGGCAGTAAATTCAAATTCACATAACATGAGAATCTAGTGAGAATCTATTATGAATGTTTTTATTTTATTTTATTAAAATAGTATTTTATTTTAGTGGAAATTATAGATTACTGTATTTAAAAACTATAGAATTTAGTCAGTTTAATATTCAGAACACTAATTGAAATTTGCTAACAAAAGTTTTGAAAAATTCGTTAGAATATATGTGACATTAATTGATTTTTCTGTTGGAAAAAACTTCACAATTCATTCACCAAAAACAATTAATAAGTATTTTATGAAACTCATTTATTTTAATAAAATAAAGAATTATAGAGAAACAGAATTTTTTATATGACTGCAAAAATCATATTATGGATTTGACATTGTCTGTCTGTCCGTCCGTCTGTCACACCTTTATGTTTATTTTATTTAATAAAGTTTCTGGCTTTTATCGTATAAATATGCAAATAAAAATCATTTAAGGGGATAAATAGCTCAAAAATAGTGATTGAGAATTGTTTATTTTCAATAAATTCCTTTACCGGACCAAAAAATTTTAACTCCGTTTATTACCGACAAACTCACATTTTATAACTCTACCTGAACTATTCTTCAATTCCACTACAGTTCTTCAAATTGGTAATTGAACGAAAACGATCTCTATTCTAAATATTTATTATGCTCTAAAATTATTTATTTAATAATTCTGATTCAATATTTATTAACATTTCATAATCCATGTTTTAGAACTAAATATAATTTTTAATATCGCTATTTATTTTTAAGTGACAGAATTTTTAGAAATTTTTTTATTTTTGTTGACAGGATTTTAATATTTAATCTTAAATCAATTTTTTTAGATAAATTTCTAGACTTGAAGCTATATTGCTGTAAAAATAAAATAGTTTAAAAAATAATTAAAGCATTATTATTTCAACATATAAGAAACTAATATTTATGTAAATTTAGATGTTTGAAATTATTGTTTTATTTTAACTGCATAGCAACATAAACTTATTGTTAAACATAAATGCATTCGCAAAAGCTGAATAAACAATTGCATAAAAACAATTTTTTTAAAACTTGGATAATGATCATAATGTTTTTTACTTTGAATATTGGAAAGCATAATGTATTTTCTAATAATCAAAATAATCAGTAATGTTATTTTTTTAAAAATTGCATAATACGTTAAAAAAACTGCAATCAGATCATTTGATCACAATAGTTAAAATTTTTTATTATAATAGTAGAGTATATTAAAATTCATGAATATTATTAACATATCAAATACAATAAATAAGATTACTTAATACCATAGTTACACAAGTGGGAGTGTTGACCCCCTAGAAATTTTGAAAAGTTGACCTCCACCCAAAATTTTTCAAATGTAAAAAAATTGTTCATCAAAACCCATTAGTTTTGGCGACCCCTTTGAATTTTTGCTAAAATTTCCAAAAATTATTGTTTAAATCCGTTGAGTTTTCCGATGGGCGTATAGTTTAGGCTTTTTTAGAGAAAAAATAGAAAAAAAATTATAAAAAAAATTTGGTCCGAAGGCCTAGAGCGTCAGACATTGTGTAACTATGCTTAATACTTAAATATTATGAAAGTACAACACTGATGTTACAGAAAAAATTTCTTCGCAAACTTGGATAGAGTTTTGCTCAAATTCATTGCTTTTATCTAGTGTTGTATAGATACCAACTTTTTAATTTCTATTCTATTCCTATTCCGTTCTTTTTGTTTTTTAATTATTTCTATTCTATTCCTATTCTATTCTCAAAAATTTTTTCAATATTTATTCTATTCCTATTCTATTCTTAAAGTAAATTTTTTAATTCTATTCTAATTCTATTCTTATTCCAATTAA
>JAQGAW010000764.1:0-24541 GCA_034698025.1 Phthiracarus crinitus
TTTGCATGCGAAACTGGTTGAGAACCACAAACAAATGCCCGATTTGTCGTAATATTATTATTAACACTATAAATGATCGTAATTTATCGTCTATTATCGAAATCATTGAGCAAAATATGTCTGAAAGTGAAAAATCTGAAAGAAATGGGATAAAGGATGAAAGAAACAGAAATCCGAATGTCGAGCTTCAACCCGTAGTGCCCGAACCTGTTAATATGAATGATTTAGAATTGATTTTTGGATTCAGTGATAGTGATAGTGATGACGATGATTCTGTTGCCGATCCTGATTGGATTGTACATTATTGGGCATAATTAATGTACAATTATTTTACAATTTAGAATATTATTTTGTATTATTTTATTAATAAATAAAAACTAATTATATAAAAAAGCAAAGTCAGATATTGCGACCGTTTCGATCTTGTTTTAAACATCAATTTAGAAAATATTAATATTAATAATTTTTGGTATTCCAACTATTTAAGTTTTCTAGTTTTTAAGCTAGCTTTTATGCAAAAATAGTCGGATGTATTTTAACGGTTCAGGTTTTTCATTAATATTTTTGTTTCGGTTTGTGTTGAATTTAACATGTATCCTTTCCGTTCGGATGGGAGAACTACTTCCCGTAAACATCTTTAATAGACACTTCGTTCCTTAAGATTAAATTTGAAATTTTTAATAAGCATAAACTAAATATAAACTATACTTTTATTAGTTGAAAAAGCACTTAAGACAAAATATTTTACAGTTAGGTTAACATTTTATTGCAAAAATTTGTAATATCGTTAACCAAGTGTATTAAATTAAAATTTTGAATTATTTATTGATTATAACTTAATCGCTATATGTTGTTATTTAAGCTTAATTTTAAAAAATGATATAATCAAACGTATTTATAAATAATTTAACAATTATATGATAGTTAAGTCATAATTTTAAAATAAAATTCACAGCATTGTAAAGCCATTCATGTTTACCTGTGCCAATGCAGTGATAGAGAATTAGGAAACTCTTAACCGCATCAATTACCACAACACTAAGAGTAGCAATGTCTGTCGATTTTTATTTTTATACCTATGCAAAGTGCGATTAATTTTTTAAACTTATATTATTTGTTAAAAATAATTGATTATCCGTTTCTTTTTTCATTTCGATTAACTGTACAGATTCGGTGTGTTTAGTAGAGCGCAGATCTTTGAAATTAAAATTTATTTTCATTCACCTGTAACTAACAATTACCCGAATACTAGATATATAACTTCATTCAATAATTGTTTTTTTTTCAAATATACAGTATATGAGTAATGATTATGATACCCCGATTTAATAGTTTTATTGAACTTTTCCGTAAATTTATTTATAATTTAATCAAACATTTGGAAAAGAGATGAAATTTTAATTTTAAATCTGAGATTTTTGTTTAAATCAAACTCTAAAATAATAGAGAAAATTATTATTCGATAGAATAACGCCACCGTTTAAATTAAGCTTTTATTTTGCATTTAATAATACTAATTTAAATAACATTTATTTTTTTTGTTTCACTTCCTTTTATATAATTTATCTCACATTATTTTGCTTATGCCGTATAATTTAGAATTATATTCCCCACAGTTGGATGAATCGATTCGTTGTGATTAGATTTAAGCTAAAAATAGAATTTTTAAATGAAAATCTATAAAAAAAAATTTAAAATTGAGAAAAAACACTAAATTTTGTTTTGTTTTGTTTGTTTGTTTGTTTGTTACTGATTAGAAAATATAAATCAATAATTTGATAAATATTTTTTTGTGGCATCATTTGGCCGCACCTTTGAAAGTAAGAAAAACTTGATGCCCACTGAAATAAACCACTAAATATAATAGTTAATCATAATCCTTATGAAAGAATCTAAATAGAGGTTATAAAAATTAGAAATAAAAAATATAGTTTTTAACTTTAAGCAAAATGCATGTTTGTTGGTCTGATAGTCTCAAATAACAGGTTAGATGTGACCCATAAAGGTTGATATTTTCGTGATTTTCTTGGCGTTTTATGATAACCTTGATTAATGCAAAACTACATTTCGATAATAACTCACACATTCGCGTATTGTTCAATATACGCCTTTTTATTTTTTCGGTTTTTTTTTCTTCACCCGAAGATACAATTTGTTTAGTGATGATCACTATCCCATTACAAAAAAAAACTCTAATGGATTGACCGAATAGCCTCTTTAATTCCAGTCTGCGATTAGTATATTCAAAATAGGACTCCGAAACCAAATTTATACGTGTTTTTGTTTTATCATCCAAATAATTATTATTTAGAAAGAAAAACGATTACTCTAATTATTTTTTGTTTATCTAAAATTAGATTGTGTTTAATCTTTTTCTCAATCTTACCTTTTTTTCGCAATTAAAAATCCGATTTCTTATAAGCATTTTGCATATCAGATCAGCGTACGGAATAAATGCAAGTTTTTTTTCTTAAACGAAAACTTTATTATAGATTTTAAAAACTTATTTTTATAGTATATTCAAGAAAGCAATTAATGGTATGGTTTTCATAAAAAATCACTTACTTATTCCAAAAGTAAACGAGTTTTAAACTAGAAATAAATATCTTTGCTTAAAATAGTATACATTAGATTATTTACCTTATTTAATATGTTAGGCTTTTTAGGATTATATTGCATTTTTTTGGAGGAAAATCTTTCTTTAATTCTTATGATACTTTGTTATGAGAAACGCCTTTTAAAACTATTTTTTTATTGTGTTAATAAAAGTTTTACAACATTTCGGAATACAGTAAAACAAATGCAATTCAATGGTTATATGTTTTCTATTATAATAATAATAAATTTCACATAATTCGTTTTTTTTGAGATAAAAACTTATAAACGATGTTTTGACGTATTGTACGAATAAATTATGTACAAAAATATTATATATTAATAAATATATGCTAATCTGTGATGTAATGATGTCGAGACCGATATTTTCAAAAACGATAAAATTGTTTTTTTGCTTTGTTTTTTTGAAAATATTTTGACACATGCATTCATACAGATTAATATTTTTTCGAACTTAAATATTGAATGTATCAAGAAATCTCTTACATTTTTAAATTTTATTCAAAATAATATTTTCAAGTTCTTTCCCTCAAACACACTGTTAATATAATATGTTAATTTTTTTATGGTTAACACATTTCAATTTGAAACAAAAACAATTTTGACGACAATAGTTTTTTTTACTACGTTCGAGTGAATTAAATTAAATCAAAAACTGATATCTTAAATGTAAACAAAAATTTAGTGCCGAGAAACCAGTTATCTATGCGGTGTATAAAATTAAAAATTGGTCACAACTATACAGTGAGGAGATTTACGCATACATATTCCAGTTTTGAGAACAAAAACCTTTGTAATACTTGACACAGTTGTAGCTTCTTCTAACAATTATCAAAGATGACACGTACTCTGCCCACGAATCGAAAGGTGGTGTCTCTCCCTCTCTGGGGTAAAACAAATACTTGGGGAGTAATGGCATTCTCGCATTAAATTAATAATTTTTTAAAAATGTTTTTTCTTAGTTTTCTCATTGCCACACAGGATAATATATTGCGATCTTTATCAGAATATTAAATAATGGTAATAATACTTTTATTTCTTAATGCGCATTTCAGTTATACTATTGTCGTTTATCTTTTAACCGTTGCCACTATTGCCTCACCCATTATCGAAAATATTTCTCGTACTCGTTAATCACTTTAATACGACAAAAAAAGTAAAGCATGCTATACTTAAATTAAGCTTTTTTAAAAAGAAAAATGTTTTTCCCGCATAAATTAATTTAGCAGCGCTATTATTGCTTAAAATCTAACACGTATCAAATTACTTGCTTTTGTGTTTTTAATATTATACAAAGGCTATGATTAAGATTTCTTTTAGCGATTTCATAGTTATGCTAAAAATAAATTCGTTAAACAATTAGAGTTTATTAAAATTCTGTTTGCGTTTCAGCGGTTTAAAGAAATCTTATAATCTCTCCTAATAATTATTATCTTGAATTGGGTTTTATCAGGAAAAAAATACCACCAAAGCGTTTATTAAAATAAAACGGCATTAAAAAAATAAGTGTATTGTTATTAAACTAAACAGAAAAAGCCTAAAAGCGTATGAATCAATCTTTCTCAGCACATATTTCCACTTAATTTAATGTCGCCTTGAGAAACCTTTTAACAACATTCCATAAGACTCTCACTAATAATTCTCACTTTTCTTTCGAACTTAAAAAAATAAAAATAATCTTCTGAGTGTGCATATATGGCATGCGATTTAATTATAAAATTACTTTTTTAAAAGTATATTCAAATAAAAATTGCGTTGAGATAAGCGTTACCCTAACTATACCATAGCTTAATATTTCGGATAATTTTTATTTGAAGAACAATGTAATTATATAAGAATTGATATTTAATTCATTTTGAAGATATGGTTTATTGTTGCAAAAGTCTCGCATTGAGGCCAATGTTACCATAATATGGAAAAATTTTAAAATGCTAATGAAAGTTATGTATACTGTATGGTATATACTTTTATATAAATGTTTTTACATCATTACCAGATAATTATATAAGAAATTTACCATTTGTAATCTTTTTTAGATAAATCCATGATACTTTTAAGGATTTTTTATATTTATTACACACTCAAAAATTATAAAAATTATGAGCTTCGACCTATTTTTCTATTCTGTGTGTATTGATAGGAAAAAATTGTGAGAATATAATTATCATTATATTTATTTATTAATAACCATTATATAGTGAAATAGTATATAATGGGCAAACCCAAACACATATTAACGATATTAGCCCAATCATGTATATTTTTACCCGTTTATTTCTAACCTTGTGTTGGGCTAATAACGCACATTTTTATTATAGTCAATTAATCATTTTCTAAATGTAAATAGATATAGAAACCTATTATATAAAATCATAAACTTATGATATATATTTTACAATTATTTTGGTCCTTAATTTCATTTAACGACAGCTTAAACCGCTTACAGTTTATGTATTTTAAAAAAATCGAAAATATAGTTGTTTTTGCAAAGTTCATTTGAAAGTTTATAAAAGATTTAGTATTAACAACAAAGTGCTTTTTTAATTGAGTCGTGATATGACAATTAAAAACTAATTATAAATAACTAAGATTATGTTTAATTAAACGGTTAATTCTAATTTATTTCTTCCACATGTTTGGCCAATTATTTTATTACATAAACTTTAAATAAGCAAAAAATTGGTGGGTTGAAACTGAGATCTTAACTTTTGATTGAGACTAGAAATATTTGAAATTTCTATTCAAACCTAATTCTTTTAAACTCAGTTTTTAACAAAACAGAGCTATTGTATCTGACCAGTATGTCTGTCCATCTATCTCTATATTAGCAAAAGAGTGGAGTCTAAATTTATGTATATTTTGGATCAGCTGATCACACTGACACACTTAAGATTAAATGTACATTTCTAATTGTAATGACATATATCTTAACTTACCTATTAATGTGACGATTTAGCTATCTATTAAGAATATGTCTCAATACATATGAATAAGACTACGGTAGATATACAGTATTTATAAAATTAAGAAATCAACGTTATATGAATGCGATAAACCAGTCCGATATAATCTAATTGTTAACTTTATCTGATTAAATACTACAGCTGTTATATTACACAAATAACTGATTTTTAAAATTGTAGAGTTTAATAGGATGTTGCGAAACATTTAAGTTGGGTTTGAAAACAAAATTCCATTTTATTTAATAATAATTAGATAATATAATATAATTAGATAACATAGATTATAAACAGTTTTCACTATTGTGAACGACTTTGTTATCGCGAAAAAGAACTTTTAATTACATAAGTTCCACGCGACCCAAATGTTTTCTAATTTATTATTACAACTTGCTATGCAAAAACACCGAAACATATGACCGATGTATTGATTTTATTGACTATTTTTCTTCGTTAATTTGCTATCTAATGAGAAAAATGCATAATTTAGAATAAAAACTGTAAATTTTTGCATTGATATTATTCGTGCAATACTACACCCAACACAGTTATATCGAAATTGGGATTATCTGGAAACAAAAAGTTCACATGTTATGGCGAATTTATTTGCGAATTTGCGTAATATTTTTGTTTCGTGATACTCATTTTTATGGCATTTTTTTGTTGTTTGTTTATTTGGTTCTCTACAAAATTTGAATAATAATATAGCACGCAATACTTTCTTTTGACTATTAACTAGCTATTATCTAATTTTATTATAGATTTATGTGCATGGTTTGTAAACCAGATGCTAAACACACACAACAATAAGGGACAATTTTTTCTATTATATCTGTTACGAACGAATTAAATTCTAAGTCAAAGTTTACTGACTTTCGTTGGTATTGTTTCTCAGAGTAATTTTCTTTTTGATGATAAGTTGGTGATAAAAAAACTAATTAAAAGTTTGCGTTATTATATCATTCAATTTTGTGAGTCTATAGTAAAGTAATTTGAAAATGTATTTTTCGTTAATAAGTTTAATGAAATTATTTCAATTAAATCGGCGAAAATTTTCCTCTTACTATGAAATACAAAACCAATAATTTTGAGACTAATATAATTTGCACGCCACGTTAAACTTAACTAATACTCCGATTAACTGTTACTAAACACATCATTAAAAATTATTTAATCCGTTTGAAAGAAATTTAAAAAATAATAATCTAATAATTCAATTATATTTGAATCAAATTTTCGATGAAATGTGTAATTAACAATAGAGCGGCTTATACTATAATTAAAATACCAGAGACATAATCCAAATAGAAATACGCTAACATTGACCGCATTTAACCGAGACATTGATCAATGGGTTCGATCGGTATCGAGACATCATTGTATATAAACTACCAATTTTTAAATTACAGTCGCAGCGTTTATATGCAATTTATAAATTTTAATGCACACATAACATTCAATCAATAGTTGCAATTAGAAATACTTTTCTGTACCAAAACCCTATTATAATAATACGGTTACACTTGACAGTGGAAATCGCCGTAAAATTTCACTTTTATTTTGTTGTTATTACACGCTTTCTTTCAATATCACGTATCAAAATCAAAAATAGCGGGTCAGCATATATCGCCCAAAAAATAATTATGTAATAAAAAATTGCTTTATCAGAATGAGAGAAAAAAATAATTATTATTGATCTTTGAAATATGTCCCAAATCTAAATCGAAACAATTGACGTATTATTAGTGAGTGTTTTAAAAGATTATTTATATAAGCTTTAGTTGAATTGTCAAATAATAGCAGCGAATGCTATTTGAATGGTCGTTAGCATAATCGGAAAATTAATAATAAATATTAAGCTCCAAATACTTTTATACTACGCTATTATTATTATTATTATTAATGATTTATAAAGATTTCTTGTTTCGTATTCACAAATCAATTATTTTTCAAATATAATTTATTTGGTTATTTAGTCAAGTAGTCATAAGTTATGAAAAGAATATTTTTATCTATCCTTGAGTTACTTTAAAATTCGCATTTATTTAAGTAATTGCATAAATGGTTTGTTTGATAGCACAGAATCAGGCCACGAATAAATGAATTTTTTGGGCAATTTTTGTTTACACTTATGGGTTAGAAAACAATACCCCAAACGTTATTATTTGTGTTAAGAAAACACACTTCTATTTATTTTTGCGTAATAAATAAAGCACTTTTAATTGGTTTTTTCTTTTCACTCTACAATTAAAAAATACTTGACTATCTCTTTCTTATAAGCACACGTGAATGAACTTGGGTCTGATTATGTTGTGCTTTGATTTATTGAATGTATTCAATGAGGAAACCATAGCCAAAAAATCCGAATCAAGATCTTGTTATTACGTACACTTTTTTTCTGATTTTTGTTGTTTTTTAATTTATTTATTAATCTATCTGTGGTAATAATTTATTTTCGGGATAAGAATAATAGTGTGTCACACGAACGCATTGCCAATGCATTAGATTTTTTAAAGTTTAATTTTTTGCTTTTTCTCGTTTGAAGTATAGCTATCTTTTTAAAATTCAGAATTTTTTCTTTATGTTTTCTCAATGAAATATTAATCCTTTAATGAGAAATATTTTCCCTCTCGATTGCGTATAAAATTAAAACTGTTTGATTATAAATAGTGTTTCGTAATTTTTAAAAAATTTATTTGATTAAATCTGGTGAGCATTTTGTGAGCATTAAATTAGCATTTTCGCTGAGAAACACAGAAATTTTATTTTCCTATTATACATTTGCTTTTGAAATTACTTTATAAGTATAAGAAAGAAAACAAAATTTAAACTCATTTTCAATATAAATTATCATATAATTAAAACATGACATAACATATTATTTTCCAGTTTCGTCAATCTCATCCTTACTTTAGGCTACATATTCTTTATCTATTAACTAATCACACGGTAAGGTATAAACACACGTAAATGCATGTTATCTTCCACTGTGCGTTGTGTGAACATTACTCGAATTTTTTTTGTTAATACGTTAATTGAATATGAAGCCAGTTATTTATTTTGTCAAATTAACTGTGCAATTATTATGTAAAAAGCCTGCGCTTATTTAACAGGAGTGGCTGTTGTTTAGATCTCATCGATTGATAAAACTCGTGTGTTTACAGTGACTGAAGTGCTAACAAATAATAAAATCGCATTAATTTTGTTTGACACCTTATTATCAGCATAATAGACGTTATCTTGAATGAAAAAATTCAATAATTGTCAAAATAACAATAATTATCAATGCTAGTGATCTCAATCGTGAGCACAGCTATTATCAAAGTTTTTTGACCAAATTTTTTGTTGTTTATCGTAAGAAGTCATTAATCTCTCAAAGACTTATTTTCTAAAATTTCAGTTTTTTATTGCAGTAAGATTTAAACTTTTTATTGCTTCACTTAAATAAATATTTTTTTAATATATGCCAGAAAAATATAACAAATTTTATTAATAATAAAAATAAATAATATATAATACAAAGTCTGAACTTGTTTTTTGAATCAATTTAATACGTGTTCTCAATCCACGGATCAAACAAGCATTCATAAGCAGTCAGTCTGTCTTCGGGATCGAATTTCAATATTTTCACGAGAAAATTGGCGAAACTTTTGGCCGCCGACTCATTCCAGTTGTACTTTTCGGTCAAAATCTGTTCAATACTCGTACGCTTTTTAACGCTAATGTGCTTTAATTTTCCTTTACTGTCGAAATACTTTCGCCGATTCCTTCCTTTAATGCAATTGTTTGGTATTTCTCCCAATATATTAATCATAAGCGCTAAATGCACTTCATTTCGGCTGTAATGTCGACTCGCTATTGGATCAAATAGGAAGTCACCGGTCGCTAATTCAAACGCCATGCAAGCCATTGACCACAAATCAGCGGACGTATCGTAATTTGAGCCAATGATTACTTCTGGTGACCGATAGTGTCGCGTCTGAATGGTTGACGCGAATTTTTTATACTAGAAATTAGAGCAAATTCATATTATATTTAATTTGAATTTGTTTTAAAAAAACAGTGCATATAATTACAGTGTAGCATGCATTTCCTAAATCAATAATTTTCACTGATATGCTATTGATTTCGTCTGAATAGAGAGAATAATTATCAAATCAATTAATAATTATATAATAGTTTCTTTCTAAAAATATTATTACGGAAAGTGTTTCTTTCGGTTAATATAGATTTCTTTGCGCCACTAATTTCAGTTGTGTTCATTTCGAAACAGTCCAAAATGGTCTTAAATTTTTCGCCGCGTTTTATGCTATACTCGTCGGCTCTGATCTGAACATGAATGGGCGCTGTTGTGCGATACCGGCACGAAATGTGTTCGCCGCCCACAACCGTGGCGTTGATCACTTCCGAATGCATTTCTTTCACTTTATCCGCGCTAATAGTTGTTAGAATATTTTCCGGTTTAATATCGGTATGAATTATTTTGCATTTTTCGTGCAAGAAATGCAATCCCTGTAACACTTGTCTAACAATAGACCGTACATCTGTGAGTGGCAGCCCTTTAAAGTTAGTTGCGGCTATCAATTTCAATAACGAATGGCCATACACGTCAAAAACCATACACTTATCTGAAAATTAAATAAAAAAATTTTATATTTATTTAATGGAAAATATTCGCATTACGTTTTCCGTTAATTCCTGACACAGTGAACTCATTGAGCAGTTTAACCACTTTTCCGCTGAATGGATGATCACTATTACTGCAGATCTTCAAGAGCTCGATCTCATCCATAGCTGTTTCCGTATAGATCTTTTCGCTTTTCATGATCTTAATCGCAACATACTTGCCATCGTCTTTGTCCCAACACAGCCAAACAGTCGAAAATTGACCCCAACCTAACTTACGGAGAATTGTGTACCGATTTTGGTGCAACGTTTCGCCAAGTCTTACCGGATGATACCCGCCTTTGAAGTAATCTTTCGAATCTTCTTGCTCTTCATCGTAATCATCGACCGAATTGCTATCAATAGACGCTTTTCTAAAACGATTATCCATTGAGATTATTTCGTTAATGTATGAATTTTTTTATTTGAAAAACTCAACACACAACTCAGTGTTAAGTGAATTATCGTGTTTAATGATTTGATAAAAAAAAGTAAAACACACTCAATTAACAATTAAGTGATAGCTAAAAGTTGAAATTTTTCATTAAACAATGAACTGAAAAAAAACGCAACTCATCTTAAACTTTTGATTGTAATTAATATAGTAATTACGAAAGTCTATTGACTTTTCTTAAGTATACGATAAAAACACTATTTATTATTATCATAAAAACATAGTTTTGTAATTATGTGGAAATAACTTTCTTGTCGCTAATAAGGAGTTAAAAAATTGTTTTTATGTCTACTTAGTCGTATGACAAATAACATAAATAATACTAATAATGCGATGATAATACAACTAAACTTAAAATCATTGCTATTATCTATAATAATGAACTAAAGAAAAACATTATACTTTGATAACGGCTCTTGAACTGTCACTGATTTGCCTGTTTTGCCCAATACTTTCATCTCGCTATCGATAACTGTTGCCTCTCTGTTCAACATGTTGTAAAACTTCTTAAGTAATGTTACCATTGAAATATAATTGAAATTTTAAACGTTTTTGGTTGAAAAACAATTTTGAATCATTTAACTTTAATTTTTAGAATTTTGTTTGAATTAAATATAGATTAAATGAAATATTAGCGTGCGTTAAATAATGCAAACATCGAATCAAAAAAACTTTTTTTTTGCTTCAAATACGTATACATTATTTAACTATTGTTGGAAAACGTGAAAGAATTTTAAGTTTGATTTGTTATGATAATTACGTTTTGAAATGTTTAATTTAGAATTATATTTATTTTATTGAATTGTAACTAAAAAACGAAACCTTTTCAAACCGTTAATCCAAATACAAAACATTGAAATAACGAGATATCGTTTTTGTTACTAATAATAATTTGTATATTGTTTGTCATACACAGCGTGCATGCAATTGACGATATGTAACTGCCAATCGACGCCAGTCTATCTTCCCTCCAATTTAGCACAATTGAGAAGCAGTGTTGTGGTGCAGACAGCGTTACCGACGGTCACTGTACGCGGTTTTCTTAATTTCCGCACTACAGTCGACGGCACTGTAATCGTATTCACTCCCGCTTCGGCCACAAACGCGGAAAGCAGTGCCAATAATGCCAAAAACCCAGCCATCGAGCCATCGATACAAAGTACGGAATCGCCGCAATTGATCACAACGACCCAAACCCAAACCCAAACCGAAGCAATCGCGCCAACAAAACCAGTTGAAATTATAAAGCCAACCAGCTCTTCATCCCAAGAGCATCAGCAACAACAATATCCAACAGGTTTAGTAACAGTTCTCGGAGGCTCTGTTGTGCACAATGGCGTCACAACAGTGTACGAGACCAAAGTGATCGGTACTTACATCGATGGCAAGTATGCTCAGATACTGCAAAGTACTGCCAAAATGGAAACGCCCCCATTAGCCACTCCCACCTTGAGCTCCATGCAACACATAAAGCCCACACATGTGCCGAAAATATCCAAACCAAGTATTATCATAAGGAATCCGTCGGTTCAATCGAGAGATGAGTCGTTGACAAATCTTAAGCCCACATTACCGACATTTGTGGATAATAACGCGATATCACTACCACCAAAAAATAGTAACTTCCGAAATATCAATTCAGCGCTTCAGGGAGAAAATTCGCAAAACTCTCAGCAACGAACGCGACCACAACCGAAGTTATCGATACCGTCGTCGGCGCGTTCGCGATGGGCGCCAACCAGTCTGCAGCAGACTGAGGACAAACCGGCCGAACCATCGAATGGTGTGACAAAGATACGCAAATCAAGCGCTAGATTGGGAACTCGAAGATTTACTATACCTCCGCGACAGGGACCGAGAGTAAGTGATTTTTATTAGTTTAATATTAACGCAGTTTTCTGATCATCAACTCATTTTTAATATCTTACGCATATTTCCATAATTCCCTTATTCGTAACATTGAATTGATAATTGAAATTTGTTATGCATAAACTGCTATATGCATAACCGTTAATGAATTATTATTATTTTTTGAAGAAAGAAAAAAGGGGTTAAACCGAAATCGATTATATGTTAATGATTGTGTCACCTCTCGATTGCATAAGTTATAATAAATTTGAATTTTCTCATTTTGTTAGCTTTCTTTCTGATACCATATACAGACAGTTAGTTATGCGTTTCGTATTAATCACAAAAGAATTTAATTAAACCAAATGCCGATTACATTAAATTATAAATGACTTATTTCACTATAATGTTAAATAAGTTTATGATATTAATTCGCGTTTCTCTTACGCATAAAATAGTAAAATAAATTATTGAAATTAAATATTCGCAAAGCTATGAAAATAGCTTAAATGGATTTGACAATTTATGTCTGTATGTCCGCCGTAGAAAAGCGTTAGATTAAAGCATAGTATAATTTTTATAATGGAATTATATTTGATTTTCATGTTATATTTTGTTTGATTTTTAGTGGATTTCTCCCTTTCATTAATAATACTAATACTTAACATTATTCTGATAAGATTATAATCAAATGAACAATTTACGACCCGGTCATGTCTGTAAAGCGGAATATTCCACTCTAATTTTGCATATTTAATTCATATATTAGTTATTATAATAATAACACGAAATTAATGCTGTTTAACACGATAGACGATATGCTCTCAAATCGAAACTCTCGATTACTCAAATAATGCTTTTAAGTTTTTTGTGGAAAAAATTTGTTGAATACAGCTCTTAAAACCTTTGCAAATTTTTTTGGGGTACGAAAGCTTTTCGAGACAATTATTTTCGCAAATATGCTGATTTTTTGTTGTTGTTGTTGTTGTTGTTACGATAAGACATCGCAACACTATTTAGCGCACACGCAACAAAAAATGAGGTAAAATAGGCACTAAAGGTACTATCGCTCAAATTAATGTCTTTAATACAATAAATAATAAATAATTAAAAGTGAAAACGCCTTTGTTATTTGCAGAAAAAAACAAAAAAATCAACAAAAAAAAAAACGCACATAAAAGAATTATCATTATGATTATTATTAATATTACACTATTCTTCACGAGAAGATTATTTCTATTCATCATTCAGTTTTGAAATCAACAAAAAAGTGATCCGTGTTTTTAACTCATCCCATTCTTTTTTGTTGATTACGAACAATATTTATTCGCTTTTCTTGCTTTATATTTTTACGCTATATTTATGTTGAAACTTATCTGACGTTGTCTAACATCGCCTTACACTGAATAATAGTAATACAGATAAATGTGTTATCATAGTATAAATATTTGTGTCAAGCGATGCGTTAATCGCCGAGCGATCAAAAGAATAAGCGCGAAAAAAACAAATATTAAATATGATTGTATCGTCATTAGTGTATGTAGAGTTGTGCTGAATTGTTGTTGTAGTTGTTATTGTCTGACACTATTTGTTATTAATAACGAAATGAAAATAATTTATATAATATTGCTTTAAAAAGTTGGAATATTTATTTTTTAAAAAGTTTTTATTTGACTTAAAAGTTGAGATATAAAAAAAGTTAACTAATCTCTGAGATCAATCAACTAATAGGAAGATATTAATCAAATTTAGTCCAAAATAATTGAGGTTATTTGCCAAACTATATTTGTTGAGTCTCGAAAAAAAACTAAATTCAATGATTTTGAACTTCAATTTTCTAATAAAGTTAACTAAATATTTTTGATTCATATTGAATAACAAAACTTGTTAAAATGAACTTATAAACAAGTTCGATACGGTCATAATGTATGACTTAGCGAAATGTTAAATTTTGTAGTTTTTTTGGTCGCTCACTCCCTTTCTTTAATAAATATTCATTTTTATACTTTAACAAACTTTTAACTTAAGTGATTAAATTAAATATTTATGAACGAAAGCTGATAGGTTAGTAGAAAGTGAGCGCCATATCAAATGTGCTTTCTTTGATGTATTCTAATCGATTAATATTTTTCAATAATAACTAAAATTACTTAACTCGAGGCAATTTGTTATTTTTATAATTAATACTTGAAAAATCAATTTGTACTTTTTATGTTGATAAAACTTCTTTAAAACTTTCTTTTTTTCTCGTATAAATTTTTAATTGTAAAGTTTTAAAAAAACTTTAAAATTCTAAAGGAGATATCTTACACTCAAAAAATACGTGGTAACCGTTCTAAATCGTAAGATAAGTCATTGTACTTTTAGTTTCGATATAACCCTATTTCCACTTAATTAATATTTATTAGCCAAATTAAAATTCTATTTTAATAGTTGCAATATAAATTTATCATAGCCATTAAAAATATTATATACTGCAACAATTGTGGTCCAGTTAAGAGCGAACAACCTGTCTAGTACTGTATTTTTTATAATCCAAATAATTTATTAAGTATCGAAGGTCTTGCGGCTGGCAATCTTTGACACAAATAAATTAATGCGAAAATAAAAATTATTGTATACTAAAATTATTGATTTAGATTAAAAAATTGTTTACTTCGTTATTCCAATATTAATTTGTTTTTTCGGTTAGAATTTGAACGTATTTTTAATTTTGCCATACCTTTGTAACCCTGATCTACAAACTATGTTAATTGATTGCGTTTTTAATATCTTTAGAAATCGCATTATATTTATTTTAGACAGACTCTCTTGTCTTTAATAACAGAAGTTCTTTTGATATGTATATATGAATCACGAAATCTGAAAGAAGTTAATGAATTTATGGCTTTGCCCTTTTCTTTCAAAATATATTACATAAGGGAGGAAAATGTTAAATAACGTGTATTAGATAACGAAAGTGAGTGAGTGACTGAGTGAGAGAGGGAGAGAAAGAGAGAGAGAGCACTTATTGTTATCTTGTATTATTGGTTGTAAATTTTGCTGATATTATTATGCAGATGTGAATTTAAAAATAATTTCAATATTAAATATGGATTTGGGTTATCTAACTATCTGTTCTTACATTACAAGTTTATCGTTAAACTTGAATCTCTTTTTTGCATGCTTTTAGTTTTGATGGTGTTATTATTTTATTCTTATATAACTTTTATTACAAATGATTGCACACATGTAATGAGCTTTCAATTTTATTTTTTGAATGTTAAAGCGCAACGTGAATGCGTTGATGAAAATCATTGCCACAAATCTTTTAAAATAGGCAACAATGCGAGCTAGAATTTAGTTAAAAAAATACATGACAATGAGTTATTTCTTTTATTGGGCTTTAAAATGTTGGCAGAATGAGGCTATTGTTGAAAATGAGGCTTTTTGTACCACAATTAATGTCATAATCATTTTTTTTCGTACATTAATCTATGAGCTCTCGTGTCAAACAGTATATAAGTTTTTTTCCGTTAATATTTCGATGAATCGAATACCTTTGAGATTATTTCATAGATTGCGTGCTTATATAGTAAAACTTTAAGCATTGCAGAAAATATTTCCTATTTTTAAAATTTGAAAAAACAAAAAATTCAAATGACATATAATAATACCGGTAATATTAGATTTTTAAATTCAGTATTTTATTATGCGTCGCATATTTTATTATAAAGCTATTTCGAGGAACTAATAATTTACTATTCACTATACTATAATATAATATAATTATATTAGAGATTTTTTATTTTGAATTTTAAGTTTCGAATTAGCGGTTCTTTGAGTACAATATACCCGGTGTCCTCAATACCTACTGTTCTTATGTACTAAATAATTAATGCGTTTTAACTGTGTTGGTGTTTGTCCGTCACGCTTACTCCTCTTATCGTACTGATATATACTAAATACAGTAAATTTTTTATTACTGTTAAAAGAGTAGTGATTAATAATAATGCAGTTTTAAGTTGTAAATGTAGGCAACAATATACGCATGAATGCGCTAAAGAGTGCGAACTTTGCAATTAATAAATTTTCTGGTGATTAAGTATTAGTCTAATTAATGATACCTGCATTAAAGTGGTAACAAAACATAGTCATATTTTAAAAATTAATATTATTTTCTTAATGTATAACGTTTTATAATTAATGCGGTACTGATATGGATGATGGACTTTAAACTATCCTAAATTTGATAAATTTGCAAAGCGCTTAGTTATAAGACAATTCATCGAATCATTTTAAATATAACCACTCGAGAATAATTGCAATTAAAAAACTCATTGGACTTTTTATATAATTTATTTGATGGAATTTAATTTTTTTTGTTGCATTGACTTTTATCGTACTTTTTATGTGTGTCCGACACCCTAATTCTCCTTAAGATTAAAGTAAAATAAAATAACAAAGCAAACACACTTTATTTAATTGAAGTGTGTTTCTCTATTACTCGCTCTTCTTTTATACAATATTAAAAAAATGTTCTATTTAAACTTCCTGTGTCAGAAATGTATAAAAGGAAATAATCTAGAAATTTTTTTTAATCATCTTATGGAAAAAAAAAAATCATTTAAATAAAATTTAAAGACGCTTTGAAAATAATACCGCAGATTGAAACGTCTCACGAAAAAAACCAGTTCAATGTTCAATTCATCCAACGAAACGATATGTAATGTTATGTTAGCTAATGTTTATCATCATTTAACATGTAACGTGTAATTAATTGTCGATTTGCATTAACACAAATTACACAAAACTCATTTTGATCGCATTATCATTTAATCTGTGTTCTTATGCTTACCAAATGAATAAAAAACAATAAAACGAAAAAAATGTTGATAGAATTTAATTTGTATATGACAGGTACGTCTTAATCGTTTCAAAGCGAAATTGCCGGCAACGCAACTGGAAGAGAGGCAAACATACCACACAAAACTGCAATCGAGGATTGGACAGCAAAGACCTAAATCTTTGGATGAGAAACAATTAGAACAATTGCAGGCCGAGTTAAATGGTAATAACAAGGAAAACAATGAGAATGTGACTGTTGAGAGTAAACCTGAAGTGCTAGAAGAAGCGCTCCCAATAGACCCATCAAAAGTAGTTAAAGAAGTGCAAACAATAACGAGCGAAGTGACGCAACACGTCGATGGAAATCACATACAGGTGAAAACACTTACACTAACCACTACACTGCAGAGAACACTACACCCCTCAGAGTTCGAGACAGACATAATTGCACCCACTATTCCGGTTGAGGCTAACGATATCGAAGTGACGTCAGTGCAAGAGACACCACCGCTCGTGATTTCCAGGACGTATTCGGTTACGGAAAGAAGTATGCGTACAACAGTTGTTCCCGTTTTCGATGGCACCGTCACTACTAAGCACACGGTTACCGAAAGTTTCTTTATTAGAAAGTTAATAACAGCTTACAAAACGATGCCTCCTGGAGATGTGTTCCTATTGGAAACCGCTAGCGTTTCAATTCCGGATTCTAATTATACTAACGATTTGTTAGCTGCTGAACAAAGCCTACATCCATCACTATTTGACGGTACTATTAGATACATACCATAGATTATTATTTAGAAAAAAGCGGAAACAATTATATACACTGCATATAACTTTCGATTAATATTTAAATTATATTTCTAGATTCACTAGAGATGACTGTTGAACCCGATAACGAACTAACAAACCCGACTTCAGTGCCTCAACAACCGATTGTTGTGCCGACACTGGACCCGAGCCTAAACCCTGCGATTCCGCCATCGAATCAATTAACGCCTCTTGATATTAATAATCCACTATTCTTAGCGGCAGCGCTTCAGAATCCACAATTAGCGGCCGTTTACTTAGGTTTACAACAACTCAAACAACAGGCCACGCAATACAATACAATTACTAAACCGTCCACATATGTGGAAACCGACACAATATATAACACAAAAGTGGTGAGTTTCTACGACGGAAGAACAACCAGATCGCGTACTATTACCGAACCGATTTCAACAATAGAGCGAACAATGACCACATTCACGACGGAAGTGACGCCAGTTATCAATAATGGTTTCGCGTTACAACAGGCACAGCTGCAGAACGTGTTCGCCACACAATTAATGGGTCCGCAGTTGATTAATCCGCAGCTACAGGTGACCCCACAAGTTAGCACAATCGTCAATACGGTGACGACTGTCACTGATATGACGAGTACGAAAACGAAAATATACACACTCGTGTATAACGCGTTCAGTACGCGCTACCGAACGGTGACCAGCACTGCTATTTTGCCCACCACTATCACCACTGTGGTCACGTCCACTATTCCTATATCGAACACTGCCTCACCGTTTAATATATTCGGTTAATTAGAAAAAAAGTTGGGTTTTTAATATCGAGATATAGAGGATTAATTGAGATCGTAATTAAATATTTAGTTGAATAAGTTAATAAGCAGTGACTTAATCCGCATATTTATTGTCTTACCAGAAGTTTTTTGTTTATCGAAAACGCTATCAAAATAACATTATATAAAAGATAAAACTGTTCGGTAAGAAATTAAATATATAGATTATGGTAGTACTGCTACATTTTTTCGTAACTCTTTTGCTATCGTGTAAAATACATAATATATTTTTTTATAGAGAAAAATTGTTTTGTTATGCCCCTGTAATCATACTCATTAATTGTTAAAAAGCAAAAGAAAAGTATATATTTTTTGTTAACTTAAGCGATTCGCAACTTTTAGAGCGTAATTTTTTGCCCGAAAAATTTAATTCGAGTCCCTTATCATAATAAGTTATATAATAAGTTTAGTATTTGATTAGTTTAGATTTTTTGACCAAAATAATTAAAGAGAAGGATTATAGCGCGCGGACTCATTTTAAAATTTGCGTCAAAAAACTTACTCATGAGAGTTGTGTGATATTTTTAAAATATACATTTTTTACAAACAAACACGTAATCGTTAATGTAAGTTATATTTGTTGTTATTAAACTTTCGTGTAGTTGTTAATTACAAGTGTTTTAGTTATCGCACGCTATTATTAGTTCGATTTGTATATTTTTTGTACTTTAATTGGAAATCTCGTTGTTTTTAATTATAGCTGTTATTTTATTATTCTTTTTGTAAAATAAAATTTTTTCCATACACTAATACGTTATGAACTGATTTAGTTTGTTGTTGTTGTTATTTAAATATAATTCAGTGTCAGTAAAAAATTATCAAAAATTAACCTAAAGTTTAGACTATTTTATGGGTTAATTTTGATAATTTTTTATACTATAAACAATTCAAAGTTTTCTAAATGCAAGTTTAAGTTTTTTAATACTTATATCGATTTCATCAAATTTCTTACAAAAAATTTTCAGCAAAAATAATTATTCTAATCTTAATAATCGTAATTAATTAAAAACCATTTCTCAAATAATAAATAGTTTACTAAAAAAATAATCAAATAATTATTTTAAAAAAGTTTCAAACAAGAGACTATCAGAAAGCGCTCAGTTTTATAGGTTAACACACATAGATTTCAAAGAATACTAATGGCGATATGAGACAAACACAACGCCGACATACGGATGGACAGACAGACAGCATTTGATTTATTTTATTCAAATTATTTTTGCAAAATAGTTATAATTAGTTTCCATAAAATTTTGTTCAATTGATTTCGATATAAATCAGCATTGATTGTAATTAAAGAATAAATATATAAATAAAATAAAAAGCAATAAAAAATACTCATTACTAAATGATTGGATTTTAAATTATAAAAGTTCGAGTTATCAACCCGTTGTGTAATCACTTAAACCAAATAGTAATAAATTATTTCTAATAATAAACATTAAATATTAACAAAATATCAAACGTTATCTTATCATTAATGAGTAGGAATTACTCAAAAATGCACTTTTAACCTTCAAATGTCCTCTAAATGAGCTCTAATTGTGCTCTATTCGACCTCTATATGACCTTCAAATGAATTTTCAATTTTAAGCCATAAATTTGTTTGAACTAATTTAGTCACCTTTGAACTGTATGAGTGGTTACGAGCAATTTTGACCAATTAATCATTGATTAAGAACAGTTCAATCTATTTATGGAGTTTTTATGTAATTTTGCTAAAAATTGATTGAACTCGAACTCATCGATGATTATGAGCTTAAACTGACTAAAAGTTAAGTTTAATTAACTCATGGTATATACACCAGATGGCGTTCAAAACAAGAAATTTGATGATTACGATTATTCTTGTATTTTTAAACTTTTTAAAGTTTTAAAATCTATTAGTAAATAAATGTATGGTAAACCAATGAAAAAAGGAACATCGACGGACATTGTCAAATCCATAAGCCAGACTTGTTTGCATAAAGAGAGCTAAACTATGAATACATTAACAAGAAAATAAGATATGGGTTTGCGGCACACATCATAAAATTTTAAAGCGAATTTCAAATGTGTTGATATATGGAGTGAAGCGATTGAAATAATCTTCAAGTAATTTGGTAATCATTGATATATTTTATTATTTAAGTTCACACAACAAATTTGAAGATCCGTTAAATACTTTGCGAAATTCGAAACCAAAACTTTTCGCAACAAAAACTCTTTTAAGTTAATTTCTGATTTTTTTAATACTTATCTAAAATAACATTTAAATGAAACTAATAACATATAATTAATTTTCTTAAAAAACTATGCGTATTAATAATTTTATAAAAAAAACGACAAGAAAATACAATATTCCAAAAATTATATACAACTACTAAAATAATAAACCTTATTATAATAAAATTGTATCAAAACAAAACCCTCTGCAAAATGTCCAAAACTCTGACGTAAACCATATTCCCAGCATCTTTTCCGAATATATAATCAGTATGAGTCCACTTATCGTACGGAACTAAATAATCGTCAAGTAATGTCACTGCAAAATATATTGAATAAAAATACTGATAATCCAAATATTTTCAGTTAAAACAAATAATACATGTATGAATTGGATAAAATATTTTACTGTTTAAAATCGTAATTATAATAATGATTAGATTGCATTAATATAGATAAGCGTAAATCCGAAATGATTAATACTAAGCGTAATTTAAAATAATTTAATAAAACTATAATTTGTAATTATAATTATCGTAACTAATAAACTATAAGGACAAAGGGTTTTTTAAAATCACATTCATTAAAACAAGGCATAACCAAATTTCCGGATAAATTCGGATAAGATCTTTAAAGCATATGATTATATAATTTATGATTTAATTAATTTAAGATTAAAGATTTCTTTTGTTATTTTTCTTAATTAGGTATTCTTAAAGGTTTCTTTTGCTGTTTTCCTTAGATAGGTATCAGTTAATGCACAACTTTTTCTCGATGTTTATTCACATTTATAAAGGATAAGGTCAGTCATTATAACTATGAAATAGAATTGAATTAAATAGAATCTGATATATTGTAGAATCGTTAACATCAGATAAGAATACCGTATTATTATGATGTTTATTTGATATCATTGTAACTTTTGTTTAATCTGTTCGACCATAAGTGAGGTGAAAGAAAAGTGAAAATATTTATTACCGCAAATATTTAGGATAATTAAATTTTCGCGATAATATGCTATTTGCGTATGAATGCATGAATGCATAAATAATATAAATAATATACTTGACATCGCAGGAAATCACAATAAGTATTAACGCGGTTTTTTTGTGGCGTAATCTAACCTAAAATCACATTTTCGCGTTAATTGTGAATTATTATGCGTACTTTACAGAATGTCATATAAAAATAATGTCAAACATTCAATGCTTAAGGGAGTAAAAAGATTGAGCGGGTATTTATCAGATAAAGAATTTACAAAAATAATTTTAGCGCATCAAAAGTTATATTTTATTATGTTATTTGTGTAAGCGATTTGAAATTTGTCTAAAATTAAGGCTAAAACCTGATTTAAAATAAAGAGCCATATCAGCATATAATCCGAAAAATATAAAAAAGTTTCTCTTAAATGCTCGAGCATTTGCCCAATATTAACACAATCATAATTTAAACACTTCAATATTTATTAAACAATTCTTATTTATTTTATTACCATTAAGTTTGCTTTTAAGAAGTCGCACATCATTGATATCTGCGAGCCAGTCGTTAAGCGAATATATTAACGCGATCTTATTTGAATTAATGTTCGCTAAGTTATACTCTGGTGGCGTCGATTGATTGTACACTTTTTCGTTCTCAAACTTTCCAAAGTCAAACTTTCGAAACGCGTTACTCTCAACCAATTGGGCGAAGTGTATGACATCCCACGTTGAAGTGCCTGCCGGTGTGTGCGAAAAATAAACACCTAATCGGCTCTAAAAATAGTGGGAATTCAACAATAATCATGTTTTATTTATATTCGCTTTTTATTTAATTTATTGTATTTGTTTGTTAAACACTGTAAGTTGCCTTTTAAGGAATCGATTCACTGTCACGTTAATAGCTATTCAACTATTTTTAAGGACAAATTTACGAATAAATTTCTAATTCAATTTTATTTCATTCCCATTGTCTTTTAAATTTCTTTGTCAATGATTCTACAATACTATTATAATTATAATACTGTAACAGAGTTGTATCATACAGTAATTATTGATATTTTAGTTTATATTATATTTTCTGCTAAACTTGGGCTTAAATTTTACAAAGAGTACAAAATTAGGTACAAATTAGACTCCCAAATCGCTAAAATTCCAAAAAGGCCCGAGCCCGATTATTTTTTAAAAGCGCAAAGCCAGGCCCGATTCGGCCCGACAAACATGACTGGCGTTCTATTAAAAATAATTGTTTTTTGCTCTATATTTAAAATGTTTTCATAAATAAATGATAAATATTATACTTTATATGCTTTACTATAGGTTATTTTAATGATATTAAAATAATAGCTTATCATAACTTTTTTATAAGACAAAATTTGTTGGAAAAAACGTTAAATTGAGGGTGGTTAGGGCTTGAAATATTTAAATTAAGGCCCGGCCCAGCCAGACATTTTTTAGTTTTAGGCCCGAGCCCGAGGAAATAGTCGGGGGCCCGTTTGGGAGTCTAGTACAAATTACTGTATTATGGAACGATCTTATAATCAAATGTAGAATTTAAAATGCAGTCGTTATTTAAGTAATAAAAAGTAAATACCATATTTAATTGTTTGGCGTCAAAACCAGCCAAAAGGAAAAGAAAGTTGGAGCAAATAAATTTAAACTCGTGATCGCACACGATATCTGCCAACTTCTTTACTAATTCATCGGACGGCAGGAATTCTCCTCCTTTTAGTCTATCGTAAAAAACGTATTTAAGATTATAAATCACACTGTTTTGAGCATTTATTGCTTTTTAATAGTGAACCTTAATATTTCGCTAAATGGTGCCAAATATCTAATTGGAGATTTAATGCGGTGAACGAACGCTACTGGTGCTAACGCTATGAACGGATTTATTAATTGGGAATATTGTGGCTGCGATGCCATCAATGCAAACATAATAGCGGTTCCCTGCGAGTGACCAACATATCCAATCGATGCTAAACATGATAAAATTAATACTTAAAATATCTTCTTTGATCGTTCGGAACCAGATCTTAACGCAAGAAATGTTTAGATTTCTTACAAATAAAATTAATAACTGTTGGCAAAGGTATTATTTTTAACTTTTTTATATAATCGTATTTTTATGCCAAAAGTAAAGCCTTAATAAAATCCATTTAATATTTACAATGAGATATTTGTGTAAAATTTTCATTTAAAAATTTCCAGTTATAATGGCATCATTATATTTACCAAAATTTGCATAATTCGTAAATAATTTTGCATAAATTATTTTTAATTTACGTGTAATTAGTTTATTATAAAAGAGAATTCATAACTTGATTTGATTCTTATATTTCAGATTAAATATTTGTTTTGCAATTTTTAT
>JAQGAW010000765.1:0-24537 GCA_034698025.1 Phthiracarus crinitus
CAAGCAAGTGTTAGATGTTTGGCAATAAATGGCAGATTTTTAGAGATCGGAAAATTTGATTTGTCTCAGAATAGTATATTAAATCTTTCAAATTTAATTCGCAATAAAACATTTCACGGGATATTTTTGGACGCCTTAATGTCAAACGACAAATCGCCGCATATAATCAGAGATAAAAAATTAATCTTTGATTTGATAAATGAAGGCATTAATAATGGAACCGTAAGACCAATGGAAAGAACTATTTTTGATATCAATTCATATGAAGAAGCGTTTAGATATATGTCTAGTGGTAAACATGTTGGAAAAGTGGTTATCAAAATAAGAGACGAAGAAAATGGTGGAATTGGTTATAAAACCATTCGAAAACATGCCATTCCTCGTACTGTATTTTATCCCAACAAATCATACATAATAATTGGCGGTTTGGGAGGATTTGGTCTCGAATTAGCGAATTGGATGATAGAAAGGGGTGCTATGAATCTGATCCTCACTTCAAGACGTGGTCCAACTGAACCGTATCAGTATTACAGATTGAAATGTTTTGAAGATAAAGGTATTCGAGTTATTATATCAAAAAATGACGCATTATCTAAAAAAGGCTCTAAAGAACTATTAAAAGAAGCACAAGATATCGGACCAATCGGTGGAATTTTTAATCTCGCATTAGTATTAAACGATTGTTTATTTGAAAACATGAATGAAACTGCGTTTAGAATGGTTTGTACGCCCAAAGCAGAAATGACAATCAATTTGGATCAGTTGTCGAGAAAATTAAGCCCAAAAATAGATTATTTTGTGTGCTTTTCCTCCGTTACGAGTGGACGTGGAAATGCTGGACAAAGTAATTATGGATTCGCTAATTCTGTTATGGAAAGAGTATGCGATTCAAGGCGTGATAATGGTTATCATGGTTTAGTCATACAATGGGGAGCTATTGGTGATGTCGGTTATGTTATCGATAACTTTCATCGCAACGAAGTAGTAATTGTCGGAACAGTTCCACAAAGAATGCGTTCGTGTTTGTCATCACTCGATAATCTTATGCAGACTTCATTTTCTGTTTGTTCGAGTTTCGTATTGGCTGATCAAAAAGTGGATTTATATGACAAAAGAGAGAATTTAGTGAAAGCAGTGGCGCGTGTATTGGGAGTTAGAGATATAGAAAAGATTTCGTCGAATACAACACTTGTCGAACTCGGAATGGACTCATTAATGGCTATATCAGTGAAGCAAACATTGGAAAGAGAATACAATTTAGTGATGTCTTTACGAGAATTACGTATATTAACTATCAATAATTTGGTAGAAATGACTGATGAATTTCAAAGTAATGATAAATCAGATGTTGAGGCAATCTCTGACGACGTGACACTTTTCAGCCAAAATTATTTTACGATTCCGATCGAAAATACAACACTTTTGAATGATATAAGAATAGGTGAACCGGTTTTCATAATTCCTCCAATAGAAGGTAATTATGATTTACTTCGAGAAGTAGCGTTAAGACTTAATCGACCGGCGATTGGTATTAATTGGACGCTTGAATGCAGAAGTCTTAAGACTATCGAAGAAATTGCTAAATATTTTCAAACAGTTATTAATCAAAATTATTCGATTAATAAAAATTTCGATATTATTGGCTATTCTTTTGGCGGACTCATTGGGTTTGCAATGGGTATTGAACTCGAGAAACAATCGAAAACTATGCGAAAACTAGTATTGCTTGACTCTTCGCCATTATTTTTTAAAATGATTATTGACGAACGTTTTCAACATCACAATCAATCAGATGAAGACAGTATTAATATAGAGAAACATCTATTATTTTTGATGCAATATTCAAGCATAGACTATAATAAAGCGAAATCATTGCTACAAAATACTCCGAAAGATGAAAGATTGTCAAAAGTAACACAAATATTTATCGACACGTCTGGAGTCAATTACGATTCAAACAATATATCATTCGCTGCCGAAACATATTACAATAAGATTAATATGTGCTCAACATATTCAAGCAAAGAT
This sequence comes from Phthiracarus crinitus, assembly GCA_034698025.1. Taxonomy (NCBI): domain Eukaryota; kingdom Metazoa; phylum Arthropoda; class Arachnida; order Sarcoptiformes; family Phthiracaridae; genus Phthiracarus; species Phthiracarus crinitus. Next base: position 2,029 of record JAQGAW010000765.1, read on the forward strand.
ATTGTATTTAATTGCGATATTTTATTAAATAAAGCCACTGAACATATCATTAGTAAATTAGTTGGTAAATCTCTGCCTTATGATTATAGAAAAGATTCAATTAAGTGAGGTATTATTTTTTCTCGGAATTTCAATTTTTTAAATTTTTATAAAATTAATTTTGCTTTATTTCCAGATATCGCGCGCAAAACAAGTTGTTATTGCTATAGAAGGCGATCATAAAACATTCCTCTCTAATAATTATAAGCAAGTTATCGGCCATATTAATAATTATTTTGTGTAAATTTTTGCCTAAAATAAAATTTATGGATTGCGATACATAAAAAAATTGGGTCTAAAATTAAACTTATACATTGCCATTGTTGTTAAATTAAGAATTGTATTAGAAGATCAGTTGAATTTGATTCACAGTGCCTTAATAAACTTAATAAATTATGTTAAACATTTATAGATATTATTTAATTATTGTTTTCCTGTGGTTGTGGTTCTTATTTCAATGTGTATATTTGTTAACTCAATTTTTTTTAAAAAAGGCGAGCTTATGGGTTTAACCATGTCTGTCTGGCCGTCTGTCTGGCCGTCCGTCCGTCCGTCCGTCCGTTCGTCTGTCCGTCCGTCTGTCCGTCTGTCCGTCTGTCCGTCTGTCCGTCTGTCCGTCTGTCCGTCCGTATGTGCGCCGTCTATATATTAATAAAGGGATTTTTGATGATAGGAGTGTTTTATGAAGATAGGAGTCTTTTTGAAGAAATTCATCGTTGGAATTTTATGATAGGAATCTTTTTTGGAAAGATTCATTGTTGAGAAAATAAAATGTTGGAGAAAATAATTGTTTGAATATTTTAAATAATGAAAATATGGGAAGTTTTCACGTTGTCCAAATTTGTGGCGGAAGTGAATTTTAAATTGATTTCGCCACGAAATCAAGTGTCTTATCTACTTTCTCCCTCAGTTTGCTGTGACAGAATTTAAATATCACCTACGGTTAACATTCTTCGGCATTAAATAGGGAGAAGTTTTACAGGTGTCCACAACTGTAACGGGAGTGATTTTCCAATTGATTTCGACACGGAATCAAGTGTGAAGACTACATTCTCCCTCAATTTTCTGTGACAGAATTCAAATATCTCCTACGATTACCATTCTTCGGCAATTAATAGTGGGAAGTTTTCAATAAGTCCACAACAGTGGTGGGAGTGATTTTTCAATTGATTTCGCATTAAAATCAAGTGTGTCGGAGATAATAGAAATCTGTCACATCAAACTGAGATCGCGAGTAATCGACAAACTTGATACCGTGTCGAAATAAATATAAAAATCTCTGCCGCCAAAGTAGTGGACACTGTGAAAAGTTCCCCTATTTATTGCGGAAGAATAGTAAGCTTAGTAGATATTTGAATTCTTTCACAACATACAGAGGGAGAAAGTAGTCGAAACACTTGATTCCTTGTCGAAATCAATTGAAAAATCACTTCCGCTACTGTTGTTTACAAAGTAAAAACTTCCCACTATTTATTTCCGAAGAATGGTATCCTTAGGATATATTTGAATTCTGTCACAGAAAACTGAGGAAGAAATTAGTCGAAACACTTGATTCCTTGTCGAAATCAATTGAAAAATCACTCCCGTCTCAGTTGTGGACACTGTGAAAACTTTCCCATATTTATTGCCAAAGAATGGTAAGCTTAGTAGATATTTGAATTCTTTGACAACAAACTGAGGGAGAAAGTAGTCGACACAATTGATTCCGTGGCGAAATAAATTGGAAAATCATTCCCTTCTCAGTTGATTACAACGTGAAAATTCCTCCTATTTATTGCCGAAGAATGGTAACCGTAGGAGATATTTGAATTATTTTACAGCAAACTGAGAAAAAATAAATGACTCTTGATTCCAATGCGAAATCAATTGAAAAGTTACTCCCGACACAGTTGTGGACACTGTGAAAACATCCCCCAATTTATTGCCGAAAAATGGTCACCTTAACCCTCCAGCAGAACCCTGGCAGGATTTATTGCCACCACCAGTTTAAGTGTTAATATTTTCAAAAATTTAATTCACAACTGTCTAAGATTTTAGGACAACCAAAATCTTTTATTTGCAATTTTTCTTACAAAAATTTAGCCGAAAATTATTTTAATCTGCAAAATTATTAATTTTTATTCAAGTCAATGTCTAAATTTCATTCCCCCTTTTTATATAACATTCAATGCTATTTTCCTTTAAAGTTTGTTTTATGGCATATTTATATTGAATCAGGAAAAAGTTACGCTACAGTTAATATTTTTCCCTATTTATGCCCACCATTCAGAATCGTGGCAGAAAAAATTTTTACTATGTAAATAAGCAGCGAGAATGGTGGCAGAAAAATTTTTGCGTATGCGCCAACTGGAAGCTGACCAGTGCATTGACTAAAAACTCTGCCACAAGTACTTACTGTGGAAGTTTATTAACCGTTCCACTGGAGGGTTAAAAAAAATTTTCCCTACGAAAGCCTAAACCACGCCCCGTGAAAAAACACAACGAATTTAAACGATAATTTTTTGAAAATTTGACAAAAATTTAAGGGGGTCCCAAAAAACTCAACGGATTTGATGGACAATTTTTTTACTATATGACTAAAATTTTTTCAAATTTCACAATTTTTTTGTCCTCGAAATCTCAAAATTTTGGGTGGGGGGTCAACTTTTTCAACTTTTGGTTATACTCACCCCAGACCCCCCTTTGGACACCCTGCTTTGTAGCCCTTGAGAAGCATAATGATTTTTTATTATAATTAAAATATCCTTCAAAATCGATTAAATTTTCATTAACTCTTGCATAATGTTTCTGAGAAGCTAACAAATTGAAAATTTTGTAAAATGATTTAACTTATAAATGTGTAAATACTTTCAAAATATGGTTAAAACGGGAAAATATAGACAATTTTCTATCAGGATTTATCGGGAGATTAAGAAAAAACATTAAAACGGGAAAATCGAGAAAATTAAAGTTATATAATTTTAATTAACAAAAGTTAATCTTTTAATTAATCGCATTTTCCCGAAGATCATAAATCCTTTTTAAAAACTGAAGTTACCGCTAAATCACATGCTTAATACTTAATACTAAACAATATGTTTAGATACAACTCATTCACAAATAGAAATATTGCTAAAATTAATTTTCATTTTTTATTAACTATTAACAATCAATTATTACATAAGAATAAGTAAATAAGTTTGAAATTTTGAAATAAAATATTACCTTTTTTACGTAATACATATATTTTTGTTCAACTTGAAACTTTCGTAATCAATCAAAATAATTAATTAATTCTAAAAGTAACAAATGCGTCAGAATGTGTCTGTAATTAATTAAACAGTGAATTATTGCAATGGAAATGTTTCTATTTTGTGATTAATACTTTAACATTAAAAAAAGTCTACACGTTTGTTGCAATTCAAAATCAATTGTGTATCAAAACTCTATAATAATTGGATAATTCGTTATATAATATTAATTATTGTATAATCACTTATCTAATTAAAGTCTACGAATGATTATATTCTACAAAACTAGTTTGGAAGTGGTAGCTGTGCCCCAAATGTGTGCGCGCGCCACAAACACCATTTCGTTAGGATAGTCGTAATTTAAGTGCAGTGAATCAAAGCCAGCTTTTTCGATGTAAGACCATGACTGACGATGGCAGTGACAGCCACCCAAAAATGCGTACCAAAATGGATGTAAAAGCAGTTGTATTCCGAAAAGAATAATGTGCTTAAAGTTTGTGTGAGGGTATCCGACGTGTTCCATGAAAAAGTAAACGCCACCCTATATTTCATAGCAAATACTGTATATGTGTTCAGTAATTTCATAATTTATTCATTGCATTCAAATCATAGGTACCTTAAGGGTGCTTGCAAAGGGTTCACCGCATTATAATTCTGGAAAGTTGACCCCCACTTCCAAAATTTTGAAATAATAAGGACAAAAACATGAAAAAATTAGGAAAAATGTTAATCAAAACCGATAAGTTTTTGTGACTCCTTAAATATTTGCAAAAATTTTTCAAAGTTATATACTGTAGTAAATTCGTGTCGAATTTTTTCGAAGGGTCGTGGTTTAAGCTTTCTTAGGAAAAAGATTCAAGATAAAAAATTTTGAAAATAAATTTTGGTCCAAAGGCCAAAAAAATTAACATCCCCCTTAATAATTAAGATTTTCTATATCTCACTATCACTAGAGCTATAATTCAAATGATTAAATTCATTAACTTTAGGAAACTATTAATACAGTATATAGTAAAGAAAAAGATTTGGTACAATATTTCAAATTCATATATAGTTTTGATTAATTTAATTTAAAAGTTATTAGAAATTATAAATATTTTTCCAAAATAAATATTATTTTACAGTACATCCCAAATTTTTTAACAAATTTATTATGAAAATTTATAAGTTATCTATAAAAATTCAAAAGTATATTATAATGTATATTACAATCACTTCAATTAGATATACACTTAAATCAATTTGATTGATAGATTATTAATAAAAAATAAAAAGTTATTTATTCTTCTAATCTAACAAAACTGAAAGACAGTCAATTCAATTTTTTGTCATTAAGCAAATTCTTAGAAAAATTAGTTTACTTATTGTAATTCTATTTTGTCCAAACCTTCATTAAACTCAATCTTATGTCAACATTGTTCTATTTTAAATTGTCAACATATAGGAATTAAAAGAAATTTTTCTATATAAATTAAATCAGACTGTTCCAACCTCAGAAAAGAGTTATCATCATAAATTTTTTAAAGTTTTAAACAAATAGAATTTTTATTTTATTATAAGTATTATAAGTATTCATAGTTACCCAGACTCAAAACCTGAAGGGGAGTCAGATCCATAAAATCTCAATTTTTAGGGGGGTCAAAACTCATCGGATTTGAACGACAATATTTTTGGCCTTCTGATTTTTTCTGGTCCCTGAATTATCCAAATTTTTGGGTGGGGGTCAACTTTTCCAAAATTCTAGGGGGTTCAATAAAAAATTATAAAATACTAAGTTAATACACGCGGGAATATTTAAAATTTTTGTTTTAAACTTTTTTAAATTGTAAAAATTGTTCACATTAAATTTTGAATTCTTTTAAATAAAATGTTTTGATATTTTAATTTTTAGTGTGCACATTCAATATTTATAGTCTGAATCAGACAAAATCCTTTGGCAAAACTTCAGCTCATAATTCTCTCCTTAACCAAATTTCATGAAGTTTCCTTGATTTAATTTGAAGAGCTTCTGAAAATTTTCAATACATTTTACATAAATTTTCCCGGACATAATTTTTGTTTTTTATTTCCAGATAAAAATATATAAAAATTCTCCATAGTTACCCTAATAATAGCTGATCACTCAAGTTTTGCGTGCTATTTACTCATGCATACAATTCATTATTAACTTAAAGTGCTTCTAAATATGATCATCTGAAGTCTAATATAGTAAAATAATCTTTCATTATTTACTTATTTTAATTGAAATTACTAATTAATAATTTAGGTGTGAAAATTAAATTTATTTTTCGACAAAAATGAATATACTTTCTTTGTGCTATTTTTTGAATTCAATTTAATTACGAGTATTTGGGTTTATAATTACGTAAGAGGTATTAAATATCGATTAGACTTTCTACTTCGTTAGAAATCCACTCTTTTTATCTCAGATCTGACACAAGCGGGAAGTATTGGCAATAGTATCAAACATAAGTTTAATATTTATGTATTACATAAGTTCTATAATTCATGGTACATTTAACAAAAAAATCAGAATATTTTTTGAAAAGTTTTAACATTATATTCGTTCGTATTATTCTGTTCTTTACTCGTTAGCTCATTATTATTGCATTATTAAAGCAAAGAATGCATACGACAAAGTCATGATTACTTTTTTGTAGCCATAAAAGCTTTAATCTTTTCAATACTTTTAAGCTAACTTTAACAAAAAATAAGCTTTTCAGGAGAGAAATTTTAGAGAACAAAAATGTTTTTCTTTTTTAAGTAATTGTAAGAAATATCTAAAAAATTCAATTTAAAATTCTTTATAAAAATAATACAGAATCTTATGTTACCTTTTTCAGAACTCGTTTAATTTCATTTAGAGTTTTGTGGCGATCTTTGACACTGCATAATAAATAAGTGCCAACAACTACATCAACAGAATTATCGGAAATTTGCGGCATGTGTTCCGCATTTCCGTTTACAAAATTTTCGCATAAAATGTGCGGAAATTTCGCCTTATTTTCGCAAAAGTATTTCTCGAAATAGCTATTGTAGTCTAACGCTATAATACGGCAATTTGGTGGATAAAATTCAAAGTTGTTTCCACGCGCAGGTCCTATCTCTAGAATCACCTAAAATAAGCAATAAATAAAATATAGTATAAGAAATGGATAATTTTTATAAATTGATGCGAAATATTTTAAATTTCGTTTGTAATTTTGATTTCTGGTGAATCTTATTTTAGATATTTATTTATGTATGAGAACCGCAAAAAATCTAATATACTGTACAGTATATTCTAGCAAATTATCATATATTTGAATACATAATAATAATAATACAGTAATGTCGCAATACGTATACACATAAGCGTACATAGTTTTTTATAGCTATGATCAAGTGATAAATGTTTATAGAAATAAAAAATGAAAGTATAGTATAGCGTGGAAAAAGATGCTAAACCTTTACTACAAAACACGAAGTGATGTAAAAAGGCTTTAAAGATTTTACGCTCAATTATTTCGATTTTTATCTACACTTCAGTGATATTTTCGAAGCATAAAAAGATTAATCGAAATGAATGTCATTCTTGTCAAAAAAAGCGTAAAACTTTTCGAGATCATGGAAAATACTAATACCCTTTATATTTACATGTAGCCATACATCATTTTAATTATAAACGAATGATTTTCAAGATATTGATCGTTATATGTAAATAAAGCGCACTGCATCTCAATCGGCATTTCTATAGCTTCGCTTAAAAAAGTTCTTTTGAAGCTTTATTTATTTCAAACAATTAAAAATTAATCCTATTTATAGTTTATTGTCGATTATTTTTGAATTATTAAATTCTACTTTTTTAAATTCTTATCAAATTGTGAATTTAAACGTTAAAATAACGTAGTGTTTAGTAGTAATTAACATTTGCGTTCATTTAATATTTTCAAAAATGATAATAAATCTGTGATTACTTATTCCGTAATCAAATCTTAAATTTTTTGGATCAAACTCTATAGGAGTATTAAAATTAATTTAATATTATTAATATTAGTTCTAAAGTTATTAAATTTTCAGTTAGACAGACATAAGCAACCGTATATCATAGCATACTGTGCATGAATGTATGAGTTTAGTTGCTATACATTTGATAGTTATTCCATTAAAAAAATCTCTAAAATTACTTTACTCTGCGTATAGTATTTTAATCATAGAGTAAATGCGATAAACATTCAAAAGTATCGAATTTAGAATTAGCGATAATATAAGTATATATTCAATAAAATTTAGTATTAAGTAAATTAATTATTACCAATTTATCGGAAATGTTGTTGGGCTTAATGTGCGCTAGTTTTTCAAACAGCTTCGCTCTGATACGATCGCCACCGCGTTTAATAAAAGAAGTGCACACTTTTGTGTAAAACCAAGAAAACCATAATTTACGAAAATTTTCGCTCGCATAGAGTATTGTCAATAAAAGAGTGAATGCGGCGATAAGAGCCGCTAACATGTATATTGATATTACTGATAAATGATTGCATATATCCATCACTTAAATATAATACTATACAGCGCACCGATACTGTAAACCAATTTAATAATGAATAGAAAAGGTAAAAATATGTTAAGCTACAGTATAATATATTTTTATTACAATAATTTAATGCGAGATCAAAATAATTTAAACACAAAAGAAATTCAAAAAAGATGTATAAAGTAATAGATTTTTAAATCTTAATTCGTTGAGAACTTTTAGTTTAATAGAAAATATTGAAATTCGTTTGTTTCATAAATTTACTGTTTATTTACTGGAACACTATTTGGATTAATCTTTTAAATTAATTCAATGATTTTTAGACTTAATAAACAAATAAAATGATCACATTATTTAAATTGAATTCACTTAAGCTTATTTGGTTGAGTTCAACAAAAAGTTATTTATTTGCGATAAATCTATAAAACATAATAACTTATATACCCATATATTACTTATTTTTTAAGAATAAAACATTTCACTCATATTTTACGACAAAAACAAATATTAAAACATATTTTTAAACTCTTAAAACGAGCCGAAACATCCACTATCGTAAAACGAACAGTTTTAAGATTTACTAGCGAATGGTGAGATAACTGCTCGATACGCACACAACGAGGCAAAAGTTTTGCGCACACCAACAGAAATACCATTAATATCGATCGAAATGTATTACATTATACGGTAATACACATCTTTTTTTAGCAAACAGCGATGCATAGCATTCGTTGCCGTTTACATTTGTCATCGGAATCGCAGTTAACTTTTGCATGCTTTACAGTGAAATAGAAATTAGATATACTAGTATACTAACAAATTATTTTTCGTTCGCATTATTAATGAAATTTACATTTAATTAGAGAAAAATAAAAACAAAGTTTCTATGTATAGGTTTAGAATTTCTTATATTAATTGCTATATAATCCAATTTAATTATAAACTTAATTTGTCACAAATCTAATGCATATCGCAATCAATTAATTGTATTTGAATGCATTAACCAAATAATACTAACGACGTAAGCAAACATTTTATAACTTTTATTGAGTTTTGTCGAAAACAGAATATTAGTTTTGTATCATTTCTCTTATTTATTTGTTTTAAGATTAATTTGATTTTTCAGTAATTCGTAATTTAATTGAATATAGTAATTCCCCTTATTATGGGATGCATGTAGTGTTTAAAACATTTGGGTTGAAATTGCAATATACAATTATAAATTTTTTTCATATATGACATATTTTTTATATTATTCTTTATTTAATTAATAAAACTTTTTTGCTAAACTTTTGTCTAAATAAACAAAGCATTAGATTATTTGGTTGTGATTATTGCCATCAAAATCCGTAGTCTAAGCATCTTTCTTCTACTGTTATTTCGATTCTACGTAGGAATAGGAATAGAATCGAAAAGAAGAAAATTCAGTAAAAAGTATTGGAATAGAATAATAATTGGAATCGAAAAAAATAATTTTATTTGAGAATAGAATCGGAATAGAATTGAAATTAAAATAATGTATTTTAGTTTCGGAATATAACTTGACTTTTAATTATACTAATTTATTTAATATTTAAAACACATATTACTTTTTAATAATGATAATTCGATACTTAAAATCGGTATCGGAATAGAATCGATTTATTAAAAATATATTAGAATAGAATCGGAATAGAATCGAAATCATAAATTTTCTTACAGTTACCACATTCTATCTGTATTGCCCTAAAACCTAAATATAAGCTTTTTCTATCGGACGATCAATTTTTGATTGCATGCGAGCGATCTTAGTGTTAGTTTTAACTTATAAGTTAACGATCAAAATTAGTATTGAAGTTGGAATGAAGTTCGTAATAGACTTGTAGTTTGTAGTTGGAGTGCAGATACAGTTTTAGATTTTTATCGAGTTTTGTTTGGAGTAAAAATTTCAAATTCAGAGGAAATGGTATATATTTCTAATGTTATTCCAGAACTTTATTTCTTAATTTGATCTATTTAACATTAGTTTTACATTATTTTTGTGATGAGATTAATGTTATGAACTCTACTCTACAAACCGCCAAAATAAACGGTTAAAACATATATGTTTGATATATAAAAGTACCAAAACTCGCATTAGTTTTACCACAGTATTTCTTATAAACATGTGTGTCAAACAGATGTAAAGCAACACAAATAAACAAATGAAATGCGAAATCGCTTTTTAAACTTTTATATGTATTTTTGCAAAAATAAAACTGTTTTTCGTGGTTTTTAGCAAAACTAACAAATGTTTAATATGAACCGTTTAATAGGAACCAAGTTTTTAATATCAAAACATATATTCAAATAAATTGATGTTACCATCAATTAATGATTATTTTACCGAAAAAATACATGTTTTATTGTAAATATCAATTAATAGCTATTAAATAAATGAGCAAAATATATATTTAATGAATGAATAACAAAAAAACAGGTAAACAAATATGGCTTTTGAGACGTTTTGATGCTTATTGTTGGCTGTATTGATGATTGTGATCATTGTTATCATTAATACGTGATATGGTATTATTAGTTCAAACCGATCGTAATAATAATAATGAGTGATTTGAATCTATTGTCGAAAAATGCGATCATAACACAGTTATTAGCGGTTAAGAGAGAGAACGACGCGTTAAAGACGGTTATACTGAGGCAACAAGTTTTGTGCCATTATTATCAACAATTAATCGACATTAAGAACAAAAACGCAAAATTGCGTAACGCATCCGATAATCATTATTATTTCGATGAAATGGTTTGCGAAAAACAGATCCAATCGATTAAAAACTGCGATAATTCGGCAAAAATTATTTTAACCAAATTATCGATTAATAATGAGAGCAATATATGTGGTATTATTTATGATTTTTTAAAATTATGTTTTTAAGCATCGATAGAAAACTCGTTAATGTGAAGGGAATTACTATTCAATCATTTCAAAGCTTCAAATCGATAAATCGTTTTTCAATTAATTTTAGCAAATCAACAATTTTTACTTTTAAATATAAATATATAGCTATGTTTGGTAATAGCGTTTTAAATTAAACGCTATTATAACTATGAATAAAAACCCACATTAAAAATTTGTTTTTATTCATAGTTACCCAAACTCGAGAGCTCTAGGAGGGGTCAGATCCATAAAATCTCAATTTTTAGGAGGGAGTCAAAACTCATCTGATTTAGATGACAATTTTTGTGGTTAGGAAGCCTTTCGAAAACCTCGACGAATTTAACCGACAATTTTTACAATTATCGATTTTTCATGGGGGGTTTTCCAGAATTCTAGAGGGGATGAACCCTGAGCAGGTCACGGTCACCCCCTCTGGGTAACTATGGTTCATTCATTCATTTTCGGGTGGGCTTATTCTTGAGGGTAAACCCCGAAGAATTCCCTTCAATGCAGTACGATCTTCAGCCGCAAATATAATATCAGACCAATTTCGAACGTTTACCCTTTCACACACTTTAAGACATTGGTCTTCCATCTGGGGTTGGAATAATAACTATGGTTTTTATTGGTAATCATGATTAAACTTAATGTTAGAATTTACTTCTTTATTTAGCAATTTAACCCTAAATATAATAGATTTTTTATGTATAGTACTGTATAATATTAAAATAAAATGAAATTATTGTATATTAAATAATTGAGTTCTCAAAGCAATTCATATTGAAATTTTTAAGTCAATTCAATAAAAATTAATTGTATGATTAAAAATTTTGATATGTAAACATAATTTCAAAAATTGATAATCTGTTAGAATCACAATTCCATAAATTATGGTAGTTTTTATCGATGCTTGAAGCCTACAATAAACAAAAAATTACATCTGAATTTATCAATTTAGGTGCAAATGTCTCGCAAGAAGAGTGCGATAAAACTAATGCTCAAAACAATGTTACAGATGATTCTGATATAAACTTAGAAAACAATAACTCAGCAAATAACGAAAAAGCTAACAATTTAATTGATGTGTTGATTAATAATGATAATAATGCTCATCTATTGATTGATTTGAATGCCAACGATTCGAATACCAATTCGAATGAAGTAAAAATGGAACCAATCATTGAAATGAATTCTGAACAAAACTTATTTGACGCTCCAATCATTGAGAATAAGCGGAAAATGAGCAAAACTAATTGTAATCGACCGCGAAAGTTGAAACTAATTCGATGCGATCAAAACGGGTGTAATTATACGTGTTGTTATCGATCAAATTTATTTCGACACACAATGACTGTGCATAGACTGAAAAAAACGTGCGAAACTGGCGGTAATTACAGCTGCGAACAATGCGGTCAACAGTTTCAAAGAAAACTGCTATTATTTAACCATTTAATGTCCGCTCATCCCGATGTTAATATCGGCGCTAAGTATAAGTGCGAAGCACTTAATAATGTTGCTAAGTATAAGTGCGATGCGATTGGTTGCAAATATTACGCACATTTTATGACTAACATGAAAGAGCATAGAAAATCACAACATCCAGAATTATTTGGGATTAAGTATTGCCGCGAAACCGACGCCATTCACAAAACTTCTTCAAACGAAATGACAAATTATAGTGATAATTGTGTGATTCGTGACAATTTCGATATTCCTTTAATCAATCCAATAGACCAAACTAATAGACCCAATGAATTGATTTGTGATTTTGAGAATTGCAATCTTATATTTAAAAACAGAACATCGTTGGTTAAGCATCGTTTAACTCATCGACTCAATAGGTTTGTGTGTTCATATCCTAATTGTGGCCAACAATTTCAAGTTGAGTGCCAACTGAACGAACATTACGGCACTCATAGTCAATCGATCTATAATCATGAGTACCCGTTATATGATCAATCGTTTGTTTTGCCGCAAAACGATATCATTAATAATGGATATGACGGCGCAAATGGATATCAAACTGATGGCTCGTTCAGTTACTTCACTAGTAATAACATTTCAGAGCTCGACCAGCAATACACTAAACATATGGCAAATAAACCATTGTTTTGTAATTATCCTAATTGTCAATACAAAACTGCCATTTATTCTAATTTAGAGGAACATCAAAAGAGAGCGCACGATATTTTATAATAAAAATTGTTTATATGGAGAATAAGCATTTTTTATTTTGATACCACTTAATCCGTATTTGATATTTTTATTTGGATTAAACTTTGATGAATTGAAGTTAGACTTATATCATATCAACTTGTAATCATTAAGAGTCATGAAGTCAAATACAAAAAAAAATCAATTTCAGAAAAATTAAATAATCGCTCATAAAATTTAAATGATTTTATTAAATACGTTATTAAATACTTTAGTTTAATATTAAAATAGAGAAAACCGTAAAAATTACATCAAATTATAAAACTATGATAAATATCAATCAAGTGATGGCTTTGATTAATGTCAATAAGTTATTGCGTTAAATCATTTTGTTGAAATAAAAATTCAATTTATAAGTTTTTAACAATTACAACAATATTTCATCAGTTTATATAAATAGAATAACTATTTCATTAGACGTTAAAAATCTTTTATATAAGCATTCAATTTTTTTGTTATAAAATCTTTCGGCATTTAATTTGATTACTTTCAAATAAATTCCTTTAATACTCTTTATAGATCTAATTTTATTATTTTTAAAAAATATTTTTCATGTAAATGTAATTTTATTTAAAAATTATATTAAATCGAAATTGAAAAGACAATACGCGTACAATGAAATAATGAGATGAAGCTTATATTGTAAAGCTCACGCTAATCGCAGATAAAATTTAATAGTATTTTATTTTTAAAATGTTAACATACTCTCAAATAGAAACATTAAAAATAGATAAATACATATAAGACTTTTCTTTATAATAGATTTAAGTAACACAAACTTTAATCCGACTCTAAAATATATAAAATAAAATCACCTAAATTTAAAAATTCTAAATACATATTGAATTTGATTCAAAAAATAATCTTCATTTTAAAATAGCTTTTAATAACAAATTGATTATTTAGTGCAAAATATAATCATTCATAGTTATATGCGTACAAATACTGTAACATATAATCTCTTTAACATAACGTTATTGTTATATATCTATAAATCAAAATGAAGTGAATGGGAATAAAATGAAACGTAAATGAAAATATTGACCAATGTTTATATATTGGTCTGTTGTTGGGCAGTGCGTTGTCTTCGGCGACACGTTTTCATATGTATTGGCCAATGAGTATGTTGACACTCAACTGTACAATAACTAGTGTTCCAACAACACGGCAATATTGCTAAATTAAGTTAAATGTAATACAAGTTCAATTCAGTTTGAAAATAAGCTTAGAAATTGACGTGTACTGTATACACATCTAATCAATCAATCAATTATTGTAAGGATTCGTGTAAAATAAAAATATTGTTCATTAATAAATAGAAATACAAGAGGAGAAGAGTAACTGCACGTTTCAAATACTATACGCCATATAAATTAGAATAGGGCTTCAGTAAGTCTAACGTATGGTAAAGAGTGTAGTGTAACAGTTGTTCAATTTAAAAATTTTGATTTAAATTGTCTTTCGCTTTTGCTTTTAATGTTTTTTAACTTCGCTTACTATCACTTTGGATTTTAATTTCACTTACTTTCAGTTTTGCTTTCATACTGTTTTTTAATTAAACTTAAATTCAATTTCGCTTTTTGTTCTGTTTTTTGTTTAAATTGTATTTCACTTTCACTTAAGCAAAAGTAAAACTCCAAGAAAATTTCGCTTTTGATTTTAACTTTGAAAAAGCGAAACAACACTAATTGAATGATAGAGGCTCGCAATGCATTAAAGCACAAATTAGGGAACATGTATATGAGCTGAGAACACCATACATCTTTAATCTTCGATATGCAACATTCAATATTCTCTCATAAACTGTCATTAATATATTTATGGAATTATCAAAAATATTCTTCATATGTTAATCATTATTTAACAAAATTTTCAAATTTATCTTAAAAGATTACTGTAAACACGGAATATAAGTAGGGATAAGATATAAAATATGATATGAATCCAAATACATTACTGTCAAAACAAATTTGTTGCATACTGTAGATGAGAGTGAGTGGGTGTGGGCTACAGAAACAGTCGTATACATGACTGCGTTGAGTGCCGCGCTTTACATGTAGTCTTTATACGTTAATACTTTCTGCACTCAACAGTTAGAAATGGAAAGAAGTTTAAAACAGTAGAATACTGTTACAGTATAGCGAGAGCGAAACCGGTTATTCAGTAATACATAAAAAGATTTTTAACTGACTTAACTGAAGATTGAATAAATACAACAAAGTTAATAAAATGTAATAATAATATACTGTATTATAAATTAGAATTATTACATTACGATATTTGATTTATCTGTTTAAAGATTATTGTTTATAATATAATAAATTCTTACCTTCTTTAAGACAGTTAACGCACCATTGTTTTCGCTTTGTTTCTTCCAATCGTTTATTGGCGTCTAATAATTGTTTCATATATTTCTCTCTTTCGTCTTCCAATTGTTTCTTATATTTATCCGTTTCTGCTTCTAATTCTTTAATTGTTTTACTGAAATCGTTATCCATTAACTAAAATTATGTGCACATTCGAAATGTGATTTTCAATATTAACACTTTAATCAATAAAGTGTAAAATAAAACGAATTTTAAATAACTTACCGAAACTTGAATACATTTATCTAAAATATTATGTTTTTCTAAATTATCAGATTTAGCTTTAATATTATCATCATTTTTATTGATTAATTTAGATTTATTTTTATATAATTTCGTGTGTTTAAAGGATTGTTTTTTTTTCGGTGAAATATTAATCACTAATTGCTTCGAACTGCCCGTAACTGTAAACGTTTTTGACGATTTGGCGCACGAATCACTCTGTCTGTGACCATAATTATCGATTAGAACACTAATATTGTCTGAATTCGTATCGTTATGGTTACCGTTTCCATTAATAATTGGCAGTTCACATGTATTTGAGTTTTCTTTAGCAATATTTTGACACAAATGTATATCTTGTTCATCGATTTCCATTTGATTTTCATTTTGATCACTATTTGTATCCAAAGCTAATTCATTCTTAATATCGGAATCACTATCTCTTGACGAACCAATTGATGATGCATTCGATGAAACGGATGATAGTTTTGATAAATGTTCGCTTTCGCTGCCATTAATGCTTAAATTCTGTTCATCCGATATTAAATCAATTTTTGACTTCAAATCAAATGGCGATGTTTTGACCCTTAAATTTTTAAGTGGAACTCCATTATGGGTTTTCAATAATTTAGTGTCGTTTGGCTGATCAGTTAGATATAAATATTTAGGTTCGAAAACGGTCTTAATTGGCCAAAATTTGAATTCACCGGGATATTCAACCTCTAGACGATCCAAATGAATATTCATGTCTTGTATGGCTTCGTTAAACTTTGTTTCGTCGAATTTGTTGGGCTTTGAGTGATTTGGATAAGATTTCGACATTAGATAACACTGTTTTGGATTTAACCAACATCTACAATATTTAACCATTCTATTAGATTATGAAAACAATTGCTATTTTGGATATCAATTACATTATTATAAACACAACTATTGTTTTAAACATTTACCAAATTTTGACCAATAATATCGATTATTTTTAAAGAAAATCAAAAATAAACAAAAAATTTTATGAAATATAGAAAATTTAACATTATATGGTTTATATTTCGAGTGATTGTAACCCCTCTCACATCCATTAATTCCAAACAGCTTCCACTAACCATTGTTTCAAAAACCAAAAAACGAAATTTAAAGCATGCTTTTGTATTACGCATAACACTTCTTTTTGAGAGTTTATTATGTATTGATTTCTGTCGAATTCTTTGATTAAATAATAATATAAAAAAATCTTAAATAAACTATAAAACTTAAAAATAGACACTTATATAGCCTTGAAAACCAATATTATTGCGAGATTTATATCAAACGATTGGCCAATCGATTGTATTTAAACAAAACTATTAAACGTAAGAATAAAGCATATCTTACTTGTCATGTGTACCAAAAAATCTAATATCCACCTGATCCCTAATCGGATCAAATTTGACGACCTTTGCGGGCCAATATGGGTGTCCGGAAAGCTTTGCCCAAACAATTGCGTGCGGTTTACGACACGGTTCAGCGAAATACGTTTTCTCCTCCATATCATAATAATTTCGGTAACAATCGGGACAAATCTCGATTTCAGAGCACTCTTGTTTGGCGACGCGCATCATATTTTGAGATTGTTTAATATATACGTGTCCCGATTTTTGATTGTAAATCACGCAATTATGGTGAATCTAAAATAAATTAGATTTGATTTTTACAGCAAAGCTAACATTTTTTTGTTCATACGTCTTCAATAACTAACGTTTTATAAATACCGTTCATATATCATATATACTGGTAAAGCTTATATAGTAATACTTAATACTACTTATATTACAAAACAACAGCACGTAAAGCAATAAACATTAAAATAAGGTCAACTTAAGGTATATCGAACTTTTTTAGATACTAATATTGATATTAATAAATAAACATTTATTTGGAAAATAACTCGTAAACTTTATTAAATATTCCGTAAATGTTAACTATGCTAATATTTCGAGGATAAAACGATTTTCTGATAAAAACGCAATAAACGCAAACACGTATCATAAAAACGTTGAAATAAGAAAAATTTTAAAATTGATTTAAATTATTGATTGCGCACATAAATTACAATAACAAACAACAGAATACTTTAATAAATCATTCGAAACTCGAATTATCCTAAAAATTGGTGATATATTTGCGAAACAAACATAAAAACGTGAAAACAAAATGTATGATACGTTGAAACTCATACCCATTTAATATCAGCCAAAAAGCTATGAGTGGACGCGTATTGACGTTTCTTAACATTTCGCTCGATTTTCGACAAATCCATTGGATTTACGATTACATCTAAATAATCGGTGTATTCTAGAATGGATACCGGCTTATGAAACATTTTGTTATGATCAGCAGCTTTAATGGTAGCCATCGCGTACTTCAACAGATCTGCCAATTGATTCACCTGTCCATTGAGCCATGACATGCAACCCGAAGAAGGATTGTTGTCTTCTTCGGCATTACATATACCAATACATTCGGGACACGGAAACGGTTGCATCGATTGAGCATTGATTGGCAAACACTTGTGATGATATACTCGTATGCAAGCGTTACACTTGTATTCGTTTGATTCGCGATGACATATCCAACAATACATATCCGTTTGATTCGATGAATGGTTGGTTCGATGAACGCCGTATGAACTATTAGACGACGATTTCGAACTCATATTCGATTTTTGTTCGTCCGAACCGTAAAACTGGTTTTCCATTAAATGGTGTTCGGATTCGTTTACGTCAATATAATCCAATAATTGTGGATTAAATGTCTCCATTTTAACGTTATGTTCCAAATATCGAGTCTATTCTCATATACCATGAAATGCATGAGTATATACAGTACAGTATTATAGCATATTAGCGTTATTGTACTGCATATGCAAACACTATTGCGCTCTCGCGGCACATCAACACACACAACACTACTGAAATGTGCGCAAAGCTCGAGCATATATACATAACTGTTTTTGAATTAACTTCAAAAGTTTCATACAAATAAACTGTTTAAAACCTTAAAATATTGCTTTTTTCGGATTAACGGTTTCTCATACATCTCAAAGAAGCTCTGTTTTGTAAGTTTTATGTGTAACTCATAAGAACAAAACAACAAACTGAGGGTAATTATGAACGCTCTAAAAATATCACTTATGCTTTCGAGCTAATAGTCTAGTGATGCGTTAAAGTTAAACCAACACTAAATTGTATTTGCATGAAATGCTTGAAATGAAATTATTTGTGGTTTAATGAGAAATTTCAAACACTAATAATGCTATAAATTTAAATTTAACCTTATTTTAATTGTTTCAATTTATTATTGTCGAAAGTTTGTTAAAAACAATAACAGATTCTTTCTCATCTTTTTATCTCTTTTGTTTAAAATATTAAACAATTAGACGAATAAAAAACAAAATATTATTAACTAAATTTTAATCCATTTTCAATTTACGATTTTATTGTATATTTACTTTTAGTGAATATAAGTGTTGCTTATCGTAATGTTTCGAAAGATATAAAGCTTTACTTTAATTGATAGCGATATGCAAAAAAGTACATTCCGTTTATCAAAACAATAAATGCTTTCAAGATATTTGTATGATTCACATACAAACACTAAAATTCATAATCTCTTTGTGTTTGGCAAAAGTAAATAATAATGTAGAAGATATTAGTGAAAATAAAATAAACAGAATTAACCCCTTTTACTACGTATAGTTAAACATTAAATAGTTTATTTTATTTTGATCAATCATTTTACGTAATTATTTTATTTAAAATTTTAGAATTTATATGAGATTTTTATTTTAAATCAATTAAATCTATTTGTTTAAAAAATCAAAATCCATCTATTCTTTTATAAAAATTTATATTTAAAATCAAAAGCGGTATTAACTAAAGCACGGATTTTCCTGGAAAATCCCGTATTTTTTCTTTGATCATATGACCGGGAGATTTTTATTTTAAAATGTTACTGTACATAATATAAAATTCATTTTTTTGTAAAAAATTTTTTCAAGAAAAATATTTCCCGGAACCATTCCCGTTTTAATACATTTTTGTTCCCGGTTCCCTCCCGTTTTCATCACTTTTTAGTCCCGGAAAATCCGAATAACCAAGTCTAAATTTAATAATAGCACAATGCATAACACATTAATAATTATAAGATTAAAGTACTGTTTTCATTAATCTAAATAATTTTGTTCTTGAATATGAATGAAAACCTTTAAAAACGTGAAAAATCCAAACAGAAATATACCACATATTGTGCTTTATTTATCAGATTCGGTTATATTTTTCATGTTATAAATGCCAATAAAAGTAACCAAAAGAGATTTATGAACATTTATGAGACATGTGTTTGATTATTCTATTATAAAATCAAAAGTAAGCGTCAATAAATTAAAGTGCATTAAAAATAAATACTTAAGAAGACAATGTTGCAAATAATCCAAACGAAATTTTATTCAAATTTATGAATAATAATAGTTAATCAATTCAATGAAAACGAAATTTATTTCAACAAAATTAAAGTTTTATACTTAATTGTTATAAAACGTGATAATGAAGATTTAGATGAAATATTTACAATAAATTATAAACAATTCGATAAAGAATGATGAATGAGATCAATAGTTTAATCCCATAACTTGATATTATTATCCCATCCAGCAGTTAATACTTTCGATGTTTCGTGCGGATGCCAAAGCGTAGAGATGCACACATTGTCGTGCGCCTGAAAACTTGTTAACAATTTGGTTGTTTTCCAGTCCCATATAAAAACTTTTCCGTCCGCATCACCAGATACTAAATAACTCATATCAGGGGAAAAATCGGGCGAACACGCGTAACCGGCAACCATATGACCCGTGAATATCTTTTTCTGATTCAACTTAAACCGATTCATACACGCGAACGCTTGTATTTTATTGTCCATACACTGACACGCCAACCACTTGCCATTGGGTGCCGGCGACACAGCGGGCATCGAATGCATATTGGGTTCCGCTATATATTTAACATCTACCGGTATATCCCATTCCCAAACTCTTAACGATTTGTCGTCAGCTGTTGAAACAAATCGTCGATTGTTGTCAACAAACGTTACTGTATTAATAGCACCCAAATGACGGTCATATTCTTGAACTATAGAACCACTACGCGTATCCCAACATAAAATTTTTTTATCAGACATACCCGACAGAAACAGATGCGATCGTTCTTCGTCTGTATTGAATTTGATACAATAAGATACTTTGCGATTAGAAAATCGTTTAACGCATTGTCCAGTTTCGGTGTCCCAAAGTTTGATGTAACGATCGTAACCGCAAGATATAAACTTATCGCCCTTTCTATTAAAATTGATGTCACGAACCGCTTGCTTATGTCCCAAATAAGTGATAACACAACGCCTATCTTTATAAACCTCCCATAACTTAATTTTGGCGTCCATTCCGCACGAGAGAAACAGATGCGCCGAACGAGGAAACCATCGAATGGCTGTTAATGCTTTCGAGTGACCCGTATATGTGTGAATCACTTTTTTGGGTAAAAAGCATTTTGAAGGGAAATGATCGCTACGGAGGTTAACGTCCAGATCGTGCGGTGTATGCAGAAAAGATCTTCCCTGATAGTCGACCACGTCTTCGATATGAATGTGCGCCTTCTCTTCGAATTCTTTGTCCTCCGTTTTCTTTCCGTAACGTTTCTTCTTAGCCATAAACGACTCAATCTCTGCCGCCTCTTCTGGTGTTGGTTTGGCAGACTTGGACTCGTGTTCGTATTGAGCCCACGGACCCATATATCCGTCCACATCACTCGGATCGTCGTTCAAAATCTTTTTTCGTTTAGGCTTTGATTCAACGCTTAAGTTATCGCTGCACGAGTTTTTGCTAATACTATGGTCAGGCATCGCACCATCGGATGGATTGTTTGCCACACCGTATGCGTGGAAGTATTTTCGCTGCAATTCAAACATTCCTTCGCTTACGTGTGCGCTCTCGATATTACCCGTAAGAAAATTATTGTTTTCCGATGCGTTACGATTCGGATTTTCGGGTCCAAATCGTGGCGCAAATAAGTGCTCATATTTAGGATTATATGTTAATTGTTTGAGTTTTGGATTAACGCACGAAATGGTCTGTTGTTTGATATGCGAATCATAGTCGATAACAACTGGCGCTGAATTTACCACTGATTTCAATAAATCACTTCTAATCAGTTGTTCTTGAGAAGAGTCATCGCTTTCGTCACTTACCGAATATGTAACCAAACTCATTGTCACGTAATATCTGATTCAATAATCAATAATAACAATAAACAAAATAATGCGCAAATCAAACGAAACCAACTGATACTATATATGATATAAATTGCGATGTTTTTACATTTAACCGATAGATAGCGTACATGTGTTGCGAAAAATGTGCTCAAAATTATTTTTTAAAAAGTTTTAAAACTCAAACCATTAATATTTGCGAATTGATTCGATTTCAGAATTACAATAATAATGCTTAAGATAATATGAACGCATTATTAATGTGTATATGTGTGCACTGAAAACATTTTTAAAAAAACCCAATGCAGTCTAAAATTGTGATTTAATTTGATATGGAATTAAAATGGATTTAATAGATTGGTACGTATTGGGATATATCACAAGTAACTCAATTTGAATGAGATTAACACATTTAGGTCTCATAAAAAGAATAAAAAATTGATAACATAAACAGACATAGTGTGATGACAGCATTGTTTTGTCGCTAATACTTGATGTGCTTCTGGTAATAATAGTGATAACTAGTGATGGCAAGGCTCGGGCTCCAGAGGCTTCAGCCGGAGCCTAAGCCTCCAGATTAGAACCTAAGATTAGAGATGAGAATTTTTAGCCTCTTAGCCTCTTAGCCTGAAGAGGTTCAGGCTAAAAGTCGGGCTAAGGCTTTGAATTTTATAACAGGCTCAGGCTTAGGCTCCCAATGTTGTAGCCTCTGAG